>VUJU01001336.1:0-60285 GCA_009835225.1 Aphis craccivora | reverse complement strand
TATATTTATTTTATATTTATGGTGTTAATGTCCTATAATTCCTATATACTGGCATTTATTAGGTAATCTTATCCATAAAAATATAGTCTAATGACCTCAACTTTATCAAGATTCCAGAGCATTATTCCATCTATTTGTAGAAAGTTTATCAAGATCCTCTCTAAGTTTGAAAATTATTTCTTTTATTGAGATAAATATTTTCTTATTCATTCTTTGGCTGTTAGAGAATACAGTGTGTTGTATATTATAATATAATACGACTGAAGATACAATTTTGTTTTAATTTATATTATTTATTATTATATAAGGAGATTATAATGATCTTACTATTTTATGAACAAGACAAGACGTCTTAATAATTATTAATTTACACTATTATCTATTTTATTATCTATCCGATGTCCAATATCTTAATTTTAATATATTAAATTTTTATTTAGCCTTATCTAGCTTTTTTTTATTTACTTTTTACTTTTTTTTGGTTGTACATTTTGGCAACACTGACCTTATCACTAAACTTCGTGGTTCTGTGGCGGTAATGCGGTATTAAAAGTTATCAGCTGCTATTCTCACAAGCAGCCGCGGTCTGCGAGCAATCGAGAATCTGGAATCATCAATGACTAACCGTTTCTTATAATATTATTTTGTACTTTGTTGGTTAGATCTTTATTAATAAAATAATAAGTAATATATTAAATATTTTTTATATTTTTTTTTCCATTTACTTCACAGTTCACTGTCTAGTGTTTTATAAATATGAATTATCAAGAAAATCAATTGTCCGACTTGTTAGAAGTTTTCATATGTACAAAATTGTCAGAACCTGAAATAAACACGAGGAGATACAGAAAAGGTATGACGATTAATGATCTGAAGAATAAATTGGAAATGATCACTGGGCGATCGGCTGGTACAATGATACTGTCAGTTTATGATAAAGATAAGTTAATAGCCAAATTGGATGATGACGATTCCCAATTGGGATCATATCCAGTTGAAAACGGTATGTTTTTGTTGGTTGATGATCCAGCTTATGAGGCATCTGATCAGGATTCTATTGATGGCTACAAAATGACCGAGGAAGAATATAATGCTAAACAAGTATGTACTTTAGCTTGCAATTGTACTGGTAGACTTTTATTGTGTTTATATCTAATTTAATTTAAACACAACTTTTTTTTTAGGAAACATTGAAGAGCTTTTTAAAAAATAACAAGCTGGGTAAATACAATCCAGAATATCTGAAGCAACGAGAACAAGAAAACTTAGAAAAAGAGCAACAGGAGAATATTGAAAAAGAACAAATCGACAAGATGGAAATTGGTCAGAGGTGTTGTATTCGTCTACCAAACAAACCTGTTCAACATGGCACAGTTATGTACAAAGGACGTTTAGATGACAAAAGTGGCTACTGGGTTGGAGTCAAATATGATGAACCATACGGCAAGCACAATGGAACTTTAAATGGAAAAAAATATTTTGAAACACTTCCAAAGTATGGATCTTTTGTTTCTCCTTCTGCGATTGAAATTGGTGATTTTCCAGTGCTTGACGATGAACTTTAAACATTCCTTTTTCTATATAATATTACTATTGTTGTCTTTACTATTAGCTAACATCAATGAATTACTATTAATTGTGCAATGTTTTAATATATATTTTTTACACTTTTTTATTATTATATTAATACCTACTATTTAACAACACTAGAGGTGATTTAGATTCATATATTTTTTTAATCTTCATCACTTATTATAATTTTTCTAAGAAATGTCCATGAATATTTCTAGCATTGCTTGTGATAAATAAATAATATTTAAAATAATACTGTGATATTCATACTTATTTACTTATTTATAGTATAAAAACATTAATTGATAAAAATTCCATTGGTTAATTAATAATTTAAAAATAGGTGTATGTTAAAACTAATTCCTAAATGCTTGGAAAATAATTTTAGATTTTATTGCTTTGTTATATAATTTATTGATAACAAAAACAAACTATTATGTCTTATATATAATTTACGTTATTTTACTAAGTCACCTTACTTACTTTATTATTATTAATAAACGGCTAAACACCTTTTAGAACATTAGAAAATAGTACAGTAAGTAGTAATAATTACATGATAATCGAAAATTTATAACCGTAACAATATACATGATACTAAGATACTTACAACATATTTCGAGTTTTAACACGTTCACAGCCACAGCATATTTTGAAAAGTCGGTTAAAAAAACCACAACATAAAAAACGATTTTATGGATCCTCTAAATATAGGACATATATTTGGGAATAAAATACAAACTTTTAATAAACTAATCCCACTGCATATAATATAACGGACACTTACGAATATCTAATAAAATATCAGCAACCGAATAATGATCATGGGGGGGGGGGGGTGCAAAAATTAAATGGTATTATACATGGCTTAAACTAAATAATGTTAATTATATTTAAGCCATGGTATTATATTTGTTTTATTATCTAGTAGGTAAGTATTTTGTCAAAGGTATAATAATAAAGGTTATAATAATTGTCCTTATATTATAATGTATGGTCTTTTCCAAGATGGGGTGACATTAATTTATCGACAATTCCAAAAGTAAACCGTGTGTTGTTTTCAATTATTGTTTCTTTGCTTTTATAAATTACCAGATCAAATACGAACCCGTCGTTAGTACATAATTCAAAACATTTTTTACCGTATGAGCCTTGCTAGGAATATATTGGCGGAAATTCAGTATCCACCTCAACATCAATTTGTTTAGCGAAAGATTTTGACATAGGTAATATTTTTTTTTGAATATTTGTTGTTACATATTTTGTGATCTTATTTATTTTATGTAAACGGTTAAATCTATCAACCGAATTTGGATTGTAAAAACATAAGCAACGCAAAATATTTTCATATCGGCGATGACTCATTTGTATTCCCGAAAATCGGATGATAATCTATTTCAATCTTAGACCAGTAGGAATGAAATTTTGGAAATTTTAAAAAGCCCATGACAATAGTTTACCTTAGAAACTCATCTACATCAATATCTTAATACAGTATTAGTAGTATTACACCGAACTACTGAAGACCTGGATAGCGGATTCAGCAGATTCAGGATTTATTTTGTAAACTCAAAAATATGAGGTTTGTTATCAATTATCATAATAATGCATTAACCATAATGTGACCATAGACCGAGGTTCTGACATGGCTAAATTAGCCATGGGTCTGATAAATCGTCCTCATCAAATGTGTTGTTAACTCAAAATGGATAAGGAAATAAGAATTTCAATGACCGGGTGTCTAGTAATACTAAGTTGGGCTATTTAATCGTTAGTAGTTTGTAGGTATTTTGTTTCAAAACTTGAAATAAACATGCATTTTACAATTTCCAAGTGTTTTTGCAATGCCGTACGGACCTTGTCTCGCTCCAATTACACGAGCGCCATAAGCTTGAAAAATCTACACCCAAATAGTTCGTTGAAAATTACCACACCATCACATGAACAGGTACATATCTACTGGAATTAATTAAATATAAAATCCAATATTTCGATACTAATAACAATTAGCTGACAAATATATCAACAGTAACATCTGAACGCTGAAACTTACTTATTTGATTTATATTAAATTTGTAATACCTAGATCGTTTTATTACTGAATGATTTTCTTTTCTTTACCAGTTATCGGCTGACAATAAAATTTTTACGGGATTTATACCAATTGAAGAACTGGAAATCACATATAGCACTGCTAGTGGTCCAGGTGGTCAGAACGTTAACAAAGTCAATACCAAAGTTGATTTGAGATTTAAGGTGGAATCCGCTAAATGGCTTAATGAAGAAGTCCGCCAAAAATTAATCAATATTGTAAGTTAATATTTCTAGTGAAAACAAACTAGTGTGGTGTTAACTTGTTCCTAACAAGGGAAAAAATATATACCACGATTATGATACAAAGTACTTTTTCTTTAGCACCAAAATAAACTGACTAAAGAGGGATATTTGGTAATTCGGTCAGAAAAGACACGCTCACAACAACTGAATCTTGCAGATGCCATGGAACGATTGCGTTCTCTTGTATGGAAAGCTGCTGAACCTGAGCCAAAGCAATCTGAGGAAACTATTGAGAAAATAAGACGCAGGTGACAATATATTGATTAACAATATATGACATTTAATAAACTGAATTTGAATTAATAATTATTTTAACATTAGGATTGAGAAAGCAAATCGCACAAGATTGATTGAAAAGAAAATGAAATCCTTGACCAAGAGCAATCGTCAAGCACCTACAGTGTTCTAAATAAATTTAGTATGATACGTTGCATAGTATGCATTGTATGTTTATTTGGCAAGGCAACAAGATAATTATTCACATTGTTTGTTTTCAAATTTTTATCTTATATTAATATTTAATACAAAATGTTATTTGTACATAATATTTAAATAGTTATTTATTTTGTTTCAATGGTCGTTTTTAGTATCTAATATAATCAATTTTAATAAATTCAATCATAAATAAGTCACTGTTATAAATCAGGTTCGAATGTACATTAACAGAGAGCAAGGTACTGTAATGAATATATATGATCGGTTAATATAACGTTTCCCAAACTGTGGTCCGCGGACCCCTAGGGGTCTGCACGTATACTGGAGAGGGTCCGTGAACGTAAAATAAAGCAATAAATTAAGTATTATTGTTTATTATTGTTTTTAATTTTATATTAAGGGGTCTGCGATCATTTTTATTATCTCGAAGAGGTCCGACAGAGAAAATGTTTGGTAACCACTGTGTTAATATCTTTTGAATAACAAAAATTGTTTAAATGTTTAATGATATTATACTTTTATTATGCATACCTATTGGCTATTGAATACTTCTTAAAACTATCATTGTGGTGCTTGTTTTGATATAGCTGCTTAATCCGTTACTCACACAGCTTATGCAAATGTATGATTATAATATGCACTACCATTGATTATATACTATGGCCATCATTAAAACGCTACTGGATGGCGACCAAAATTCATCCGATCTCCCACATTCCCACCACTAAGCCTTCCCGAATGCAGACCGCTGTCACTAGATGGTAGAGAGGGAGAAATTTGGGTATGAAACTGCAGAGCTCGGTCATTTGGATGCGCAAACGAGTAGCATTCCTAGAGTGGCCATAGTACAGAATAGAATCTATTCTATAGTTAATGGTGTTATGTTTTATGAAATTTGATGTAACTGTGTCTGTAAAATATAGTCATACAGATTATTGAACAAAGTTTAACCGAGACAAAACATAGAAAACTATATAATAACAGGGTCCAAAAATACTGTAAATACTATATATCACAAGCATGATGATAATTATTATCACTGAATCAGTAGACAACATTTAAAGAAGTATCATAAAACAAAATTTGTATACGAGCGGAAGCACAACTAAAACTCTTTTAATTTAAGTACTGTCAGCTGTATAGTTCTATAAGATTTATTTTATTATTAATTAATATTTAATATTAATGAAATAATAAGTATTTTAAGTGCTCACTACTTCTATTTCTTTAATAATAGTTATTCAAAATCTGATTTTTAGAATATTTCAATTATACTATATTTTCAACTGTTTGTACTACTTACTACTTTTTAGGAGTGTCATATGTAGATAAAATATTAAAATTTCTATTATTAAATAAAAATACATCTTTTCTACCATAAATTATTTAATGTATATTTAGCTAGAAATTTAAACATAAAAAGTTTGAAGTTTAAATTATTTTGTTTACAAAAAATAATATAGGCTTAAAAGATATGGAAGCAGCTATGGAGAGTTAAAAATATGATGTTCTAGTGTTCTATCAACAATGATAATTTGTAAAATGATTGAAGTACAATTAATACTATAGATCCAATATTACATCCATTTTTTACTTAGGTAAATTTTAAATGAGGTACATCAAAGTTTCAATAAATAGTATTACGATAGTATTATCAAATACAATATTAAAATCTAATCAGAGCTGTGCCGTGGGGGGGCTTAGGGGGCATGTGCCCCAGGCGCATGGTTTAAACTGTTTAAAGGGGGCACCAAAAATATTTTTTTAGAATATAAGGGGCTAATATTTTTAATTTTGCCCCAGGCGCTAAACCCTAACGGCACAGCTCTGAATCTAATATCTATTTATTTATAAAGAATAAATCATTGGTAAAAAGTTAAACAACGATAAAATATATTTTGTTCTAAGGAGTAAAGTGTCAAGTAGCTATAGTAATGTGTGTATTGAATTTTGTACTTGTAACTTATTTGTTTGATAGTTTGGTATTTATTCTTTTTACATAATAATACTTAGTTAAGTGGTGTCACCTGATGATTAGGTCAAGAACTTAACTGTAATTAAGTGGTGATCGTTGGACATTGGCCAATTTTTTTGGATAAACTAAATAATTATTAATTATTATACTTATACCATAATATATACAGTGGAACCTCGATAAGTCAAAATTCAAGGGAAATGCAATTTTTTCGACTTATCATGGTTTTCGACTTACTTATTTAAATTTTCGCAAGGGGACAAAATTTTTATCGACTTATCAAGGTTTTCGACTTATCGAGGTTCCACTGTAATATCAATAATTTGATAAATATTCTGTTGTATAAATTGTTGAAATTACTCACTAACTTCTAAAACATTTTTATGATCCATTCAGTTTAATTGTTGATCTCAATTTACAAAAATTATTTAGCAGTGCTTGATTTTCCATAAACTTTTAAAATATACTCTTAATCATCAAAAATGAACCTTCAAGGAAAATTAAACATAAAAAGATTTGCAAATTCACAAAAGTACTTGCTCTGTTGATGATTATTGATCAATCATTTTAATATGATGTTTATTACATATTTGATATTATTGACATATTATTTCTTCTCAATTTACATACTATTTCATTGTATTTTTGTCATCCATCATAAATATAATATAATATTATAGATAGACAATAGGTGAATTATGGATAAAAGGATAGTAATTCAAATGAAATATAATTTACACAATTCTTGTTTAGCTTCAGTCAACAAATACATCTTTATTTATTTCAGCTAGTGCTAAAAATAATTACATTATACAGAATAAATTATTTTATCAGCTAATACAATGCCACGGTTGATTTTACATATTAAAAGTATAACCATTAGCACTTTACTATTAGTATACAATTTTTCAACCTAAAAAAAAAAATGATGTCACAGGTTGAAAATTGTTTTGCCTAGTATAACTAATTAAAAATATAGTAAATTTAATTTACATAATTTGGTTGAATACTAGCTCAGTCTCGTCAAAAATTTTTTTTTATATATATATCGAACCTTGGGGCTCCATCGCTTAATAAACAACATTCATAACTAAAAGAAATGTTTTATTTTCTCTTACGCTAACAAAATATATGTCCATATGCGTATGAGAAACATTAACACAGAAATACTTTTTTGCAACTATTACGGCAAGGTAATGCGCAACATAATAATAAATAAATAAAAATGTATGTACAATGTAGGTACGTATAACGCATTCTAAAATCTGCCACTTTGAGTGAGTAGTATGGAAGATACCATATAAAAAAAAACAATTTCAAAACAAAATAGTTAGATTTGATATAAACTTAAAGCAAACTAAAAGGAAAATTTATTGTATATCTATCTGCTTGTTCAGTTTTCATTTTTATTCTATAAACAATAACAATATTGTATTACATTTTTAGAAGTAATATTGATCGAACAGTTTTTTTGATCTTTAAAGAAATGAAAACCGGACAAACTTAACAAAAAAAAAAAAAAAAAAAAAATGAAAAAATTTGGTAAGAGAATTAATTGGTAAAAGGAAAAATAAACTTAATTATCATAAAATTAATAGTAAAAACTTATCTAAAAAAAACATAAATAAATAAAAATAATAAAGATATAAATAATCGCACCAATAATTTTTTTTTTGGTTGAGATGAAAATAACTAATTACGTACATTAATTGATTTAAAATAATAATAATAATAAAAAAAAATAATGACTGATTATTTAATGATTTTAACTTTAAATGCAATAATAGATAATTATTGTTGAGTATTTGTGCGACATAATGAAGAATTTTAGAAAACTCAAATTTAAATAGAATTTAAATGAGAGATTAAATGTGTATTGATGGATATTAATGGATATTATACATTGAAAAAATAATAATATTGTTAGGTTTTATAGAATAATGTTTGACCACAGGCAGAATAAGAAAAATAAAAATGAGAAATTAAATAATAATTATAATCCAGGTATTATTTGCCTAAAAGCATAAGTCTTTATGTAAAAGCTACACAAATTGAAATGATCAATATGATGTAGTCTCAAAAGACTCATTTAAATAAGAGTAAAACAATGAATACTATATATATATATATATATATATACATATACATACATATATATATAAATTAAATTATATAGCACCTTAAAGCATTTCAAATACGTTATTTGCGTATTTTAGGCATGAGCAAAGCATGACTATAAAAAAAAAAAAATATTAAATAATTAATATACATAACATTTTAATGGTTACTATTTATGTAATAAATAATATGTGAAAATGGTTTGGGTTACTACTGGTTAAATCTGAAAAAAAATTGTCTATGATTTGAAAAAAAAAGTAAAGTGTTGTTATTATGAATTTTTTTAGAAATACTTAATACATTAATATTTTGAAAATTAGAATAAACTAAAAGGTTTGTGTAAGGAAATCATACTTAATGATTAAAAAAAAACCTATGCGATTGTGTTTGATTCTTAAATATGGTCAATTGAGTAGGATATAAACCAGCAAATACATTTGATTGCTTTTGGTTTCTACAGTAACTTATTAAAAATAAAATTATACATTAACATTGCACCGTTGTACATTTAAGGCGAACTAGGTTTAAATAATTTTTTTTATAGTAACCCTCCTTTGCGAGCAAAAAACATAGAACTGATGAGTGTCCCCCGCGGAGGCTGAGGATCATTTGTTGAAGAACCTACAGTACCCAAATCCATACGAAGCCTGGGCCCGCCACCATCATTGCCACTATCCAATTGCTTTAGTCGTCGTTGCAATGCACCATTTTCAGGCTTAGGGGGAATACAGTCTCCGATGTCAAATATAGGATGACCTTCTGGTGGAACAGTTGGTATATAGTGTTTCATCGTCTCCACAAGTCGTATACCAGCCAATGTCTAGAATATTTCAAAATGTAAAAAAAAATACAATAGAGAGATATTAATGTTAAGAATTTCTTACCTTTTTATCTGGCCTTACAAGTGATTTTGATTTGCGAGCCTTGTGATGTTCAGTTACTCTTTCAGTGCCAGTCAAAGTTTTTCTCAATAATTTTGCGCCACTGTGCATCAAATATCCTAAAAAAATAATTTTGTTTTAATAATAGATATTTAAAAAACTGTTAATAAAACTCACCAGGTAATCCAAATGGATGGGAGTATGGAGAGTCTGATGGAGAAGGTGAACGAGAACGATCAGGGGATCCACCAGGTGATCCATACGGACTGTTACAAGGTGTAGCTGTTGCAGAAAACATAGGAGTTGCTAGGGCAGAAGGAGTAATTGCCCTAATACCCCTTTCATTTAACATAGCTGCTAATCCACAATTAGTAGAAAATGTTGTAGTCGAATTTCTCCTAGATAACATGGGTGTAGACTCTCTAGTAGGCACTCGACTATTGACACAGCTATTTACTGCAGTTGACATAGCACTACCTCGAATACTGAAAAATAAAATCAAATATTAATTTCTCCAAACAAAAACATTAAGTTATATTATGTTACCTGGTTGTTAGACTTGTACCATCATCTGGATGCATGACCCTGGAATTGGTAATAGTAGTAATGTGGGTAGACATTTGAAACATTTTTCCAGGGTGTGTTCTAGGTTCATCCTCTTCGATTTCATCAAGTCTAAAAGTTTGAGGAAGCCCTGCTATGGGAGCGGTCGAATCACACTTTTTGATAACACCTTGAGGCTGTTCTTCCAAAATAGAGCTCAGAGATGGGACTGATTGAGCATTCCACTGTTGTAGCGTAAATGAACCTTGCATGGGTTTAACCAACTATATACCAGATATAAAGTCATATAAAAAATATAGGTGATGGAAAATAAATTAAGATTCTAAATCACCTGTAGTTTATTTGGTGTTTTCCAAGTCGTCAAACTTATGCTACCAGTAGACATAATCGAATCAGGGGTTCTTGTATCAGCCGAGTCATAAGGATCAGCAAACATGAAACCAGATCCTAACGCTGCACGTCGAGCTTTGATCGATGCTGGGGTTAGACGTTTTAAGGCATTGGCTAAATCTTCAGATCCAGGGGCACCAGGTATACCAGGTTGTTCACTTTAACCATTCATATAAAATATCATTAATACCATACCAATAATTAAAAAATAAAAATAAAAATTTTACATAATAAACGAATCGGTGTCGGAGAAATCATCACAATCACTTTGAGTAGAAGATTCCTCAGTAAGATCATTGTAAGCTGTTTGCCTAGACAAATTTCTAGTGCTTGTTTCCATAGATGACGTTAGCTTCATCATTCCAATAGACTTTTTATAACTACTTGCTCCAGACCTGAATATAATGATAAAATTGATAAGTACATTATATATTTATGTGTTTTGTGTATCTACAGCTGAAACAGTTCACTTACATTCGTCCTGTACATATTCCTGAATCAAGACTAAGTTCAGAAAATAATGAGCTCTCCAAAGAACTATGACCATGACTATGCAGCCCATTTGAGTTCAAATATGGTGGAAGAGATGTGAATAGAGGTCCGGCTCGAGCTAGTGGTATATGTTTGTCCCTATACCCTTTGAGTTCAGTTTGACATTCATGAAGCATTGTAAGCACTTCTTCATATTGTTTTTTCACCTCGACAATCTCAGATGCTAACTCATTTTGTGTATCTCTTGCCAACATCAACATGGCCATGAGTTCTTCATTCTCATCATTTTTCTGAAAAATTATAAAACTTTAAGACCACGAAAAATGTATACTGACAAAGCCATAACTAAAAATAAATTAAATTCCTTTCCGGTTAACATACAGTACTACATAGTATAATACAAAACATAACGATTTTAATTAAGTATTTTAAATATTTATGAAAATATAAAATGTTTCTCGATACAAGTCATAATTTACTGCTAAACTTTCAAACATTTTAATAAAAGTACAACAAACTAGAAATCTTTAACATTAAATGAACTATTAATTATTATATTTAGTTATTTGATAAGTATAAACCTCATAAATTAGGTATTATAATTACTAATTAAATATTAATGTTTATCATATTATTAATTAGTTTTTTGAATAATATGAAATTTATTTTTAAATGCTTAACGAACTTAAATGAACTTTTCAGTTATTTAAAAATTTCACTACAGACTTCTAGCTAAAAAATTAGAGTTTATAACATCACTAGACTACAAATATCGAATATGAATAAGATTACATACGATCTTTAACGATGCTTCGACGCTAGACAATTTTGAGCGTAGAAACTCGCAGTTGTTGTGTAGTGTTACGTTCTCGTCCCTGTGCTTGTCCGCTTGTTCCATGATGACGGATAGATCAGACTTTGTGACACTGAGTTGAGATGCAAAGTCAGACATTAGCTGTGCTTCTTTGGCTTCTACCTCGTCGGTTTCCATTGCAAGTCTATTGGCCTCGCCACGTAAAGTGCGGTTTTCGTCTTCGAGATTTTTGAGGCGCGTTTGCAAATAACCGACACTGACGCCGTAATACTTTTCGTTTTCAACCTCATCATCATCTAACAAACAAACAACGACAGAAACAACATTATTAACAATTTATAAAACGTAAATCCTTCGACGTAGACTAAAGATATTTTTTTAATTAATGATCACCGTCTAACGGTTGTCTTTCAATTTAAAACTATACTCACTCGCTTCGTAGCCGGTTTCGTCGGCATCGTTGCTAAGTATTTTGATGAGGTCGTTTTTTTTCTGTAGCTCGTACGAAGCCTGTGTGTAACGCTCGTTGACAGTCTTCAACTCTGTCTCAAGCAATCCCACTCTGGCTTCAAGAGTCTGATTGCCGGTCAAAAGTTCTTTGCCAATACGCGCTGTTAGCTCCAAATCTTTTTCTTTCTGTTAAATGAAGAAATAAACGAAATTGCAAAACGTTAACAACCGAGAAATTGCAAAAACCCAAAACAATAAAACAATTTATTTTCATAATTATTATTATTGTTATAGAAAACAATAATAACAATTGTATAATAATGTACGATATAAGTCTACTCACTTCTGCTAATAGTTGCGTTACTGCTTCGATATCATTATAGGTTTTTGTCATTTGGCTTACGCGGTTGCTGCATAGAACTGAAACACATATCACAATAACATAGTATTATATATACTATATAAATGAGTTTAACGACAAACCACAATTAATCAAAATGTTTTTGTAAACTGAAAAGATACTTCGATGTTTTCGATAGTTTGATAAGCGCCAGCATTGCTATATTTATTCGTATGTAACGCAATTGATATTTTAAAAGGGGGTGGTGCTCCAACGAGGAATAGGGTGGTGGTTAAAGGGGAGTAGATACGCTTATTGATCCGCACGCGCTGTCCCTTCAGCGGGCGTCTGTACACTCGGAGTCTGTTTGTTTATTTTTTGAAACTGCATTTTCAATCTGTACGAGGTAATGTTTATAACGAGACAAACTCGTTACGACGGTCAATTATTGTTTTTGAAATTTAAGTTTTTTTTTTTTATTACAAGAATCTTTGTAGTTTTTATTTAAACAATAATCCATATTTTTTGATTTACGATTCTTAAACAAAATATTTTTCTCAACATTTTGATGTAAATAACAAATAATACATTCTTTTTAAGATAAAAGTTAAGATGAGCAAAGTAGTGGAACTAATAATTTAAATTGAATTTAACATGTCTGCAATATAAACTATTAAGTATAGATTCCATTTCTAACCCATGAACTTTAAAAGCTTATAGATAAAAAGCTAAAATGTAACTTACACGATAAAGTAATCCCAACATTTTTAAAAGAATAGTTACTTAAAATTAAAATGAGTACTTTGACATTGGGGTGACAGGTTAAGAAGTCACATCGCGCAATCTATAAAATCGCTGCAGCAGATTAATTGGTACATAATAATTTTTGAAAAAATCACACTTTAAACATGTAATTAATAACTATCATATGATGACTTTTTATGTACACCCATTCAAATGAAACAATTGAAATTTTACTAAATTGGGGTCATTATTAACGTAATTCATATATAAGATATACCTAGTACCTACCTTAATTATTATAACAGCAGAAAATATACAAAACATGAAACGTTATAACTACGAAATTAAATAATACTGTGTCAAAACAATAGAATAATTATAAGGGTTTGGCATTCAAATTTTACCCATACGATAATGAAAATATAAAATAATGGTTCATAATTTTCAAGTTTATAATAAATGTGCATATAAACACGTGTCACATTTTTTACAAGGTTAGCTATTAAGTACATAAAATATAATCAAATAATAAGTATAAAAATAAATAACCACGATTAAATACTAATAAATAAATTATTATCAGAAACCCTATGAAGTAAACTATTGCACACTCGTATCATAAAATAAATACAGTACGCTGTATAGTGTATATAGACGTAAGAAATGATGAATAACAATTTTAATCCACTAGGTATAATGTTTATAATACAATTGTTTAGTGTGTATGAAAAAGAAATTCGATTTAGGTTAAATGTAATTTTCTACCAGTGATAGTATATTAGTATATGTTCTGAGAATTAATATCAAATATATTTTCATACTTTAGTCTTTGATGAAATAATAAGAGAAATTATTTTTGGACATAGGAATTAAAGAGTACCTAACTAGCGATAATTTATTCAATTATAATTTAAAATATAAGTAAATACATCTATAAATTGAATAAATGACGTTAATAATTACACAGATATTAATGATATAGTGATGATTAAAATATGAATTTAATAATATTATTATTGTCATTATAATAAATATTGAATTAGACAATTCGTTGAGCACAAATTTAAACAGACCGAGAATCCAAGGCTATAAATATATAGGTAAACGATATACACGAATGAACATTATGTATGTGTGTATTTCCTCATTTAAAACAATAGTTTGAAAATAATTTTACAGTGTACATTGATATGATATAGACAATATAGTATAACATAATACATTGTACAATGTACAATTTACATAGCATAATATACAGAAAGCATGAAAAGTTCTTTTAGTTCTTAATGAATACTCTGGGGAAAAGAAATGTTATAGATCTATGTAAGGTGTTATACTATTATAAACAGTAAAGTATAGTAATAAAGTATAATAATAAACAATCGAAACACACAACTTATTGTAGTTATACACATGTATCACATGCACTATCATTATAAGAAACAACAATAAACAAAGCTGTGCATAAGTCTTGAAATTACACAAAGGAATGGTACATATTAATCCATAGTTAAACTAATCACTCATATACGTAATTGAAGACAATCCACACATACAATCATCACTATTATAAGATTTTTATAATGATATACCGGAAAACAGATTACGTAAATAATAAAAATTAGTTATAATGTCTACACTCTACATAAAAAACTTTAATTAGCGTACACCATAGACTTGAGTAATATATACAGATATAGGCATAAGGCTAAATATATTATGGATAGTAGCAGTTAGGACACGAGCAACTGGTGAATTGTTATAAAAGTAAAAAAATTTCAATTTATCTATTATTTAGCAGTTATAAATTATAATAATATGTAGTACAAGTACATTGTATGTTAACAAACTAACCCAAATACGCAATGATGTAACATGAGACGTATGATAACAGAAACATATGTGCAATATGTGTATTGTGTATATACTTAAAGTATGGGCCACTTAATTTCCCATTTTCTGATTTTCTGACATCAAGTAAATTATTATTATTATTTAATATGAAAAATAATTGGAAAACACCATTTTACATTCTAAAGTAAATGTGCAGGAAAAACTTAAGTACTAAAATATATAAATATAAATTACACAAAGCGAAACAAAATAATATACTTCGTTAAGTAGGTATTATTAAATTTAAATACTAAAGTTATTAAAACATGGAAAAGAAAATAAAGCTTTTATTCTATCTAATACATGGTAATTATATATATTAGCACGAATTCCGTAGATAACTACATCCCACACTCTGACTATTTGGTTAGTTATACTGCAGCCTACACTATTTCAGCGCATTTACATAATACAGGATGACATACAAGTCTCTAATGATAGACACTCATTGATTATTATTTATTTTGTAATATCTTCAAATTATCCAACTACCAATCTACTTATGAGTTTTTTTTTAATAAAACGTATTTATTATCAGACATTAAAAATAACTAATAAGTATTATATTACGTATTTTTTTTCTTACACTCGTATTTTTTATGATACATTTATTTATTTATGCATAAAATACGAAATCGAGTTAAAATTAATTAGAGGCGAAAGTAATTGTAATATATACGTCGGTAATTGATAACATTTAACTACCTATTTAGTTTTTACATATTTAAATTGTAATAGGTATCTACGTAATTAAGTATTTTTTCCGCGAGTTAATTATTACTGAAGAGTTAACAATAATTATATAAAAAAAGTTTTATAGACTATGAAAACAATTATTTAAAAACTCTTCTATACACTTTTCTTTATAATTTTATAAAGCATAATTTATCAGGTAAATATAATAAATAACCATATCTTTTAAGTTTTAGAGATAAAATAAAACATGTTCCTCTAGCTGTTAACGCAATAATATTTAAATAATTTAATCATTTTAAACTATTTAAGTCTACCTACATTGTAATCATATTAATAAATTAAGGTTAAAATATAAATGTCGTATTTTTATAAGTAAAATTAACTTAAACAATTCACCAAAGACAGAATTAGAAATAGTATGAGATGTATAGGATATTTTACACATAGTGTTAGTCTGAACTGTACAATTTGACAGTCAATTACCAAGAAACAGTGTTTCTGAAACAGCCAACATGAACATCAATATTTCTGTATTGATTGTTAAAAAGTGCGAGAAACTATGTATAGATTCCCTAATGCCAAATTATACTTTAGTGTTTGAAACTCAACACGCACGTCACACGAATGTCAACCCACAATAATGAACGAGAAAAGTTGTCAATTTTATACTATCTAGTAGGTATTTTTCAGAAAAACATTGACATTGTTGTTCCGTCATTGAATGTTGTATATTATACGTTATCATCTGATATATTTTAATGTGTTAAATCATATAAAAAATTAATTCGTAAATAATTTCCTAAAGTATGCGGTGAATTAGAAAAATTGTATATACTGTACAGCAATAACAGAACTTGGAAGTATTATAATGGTTATGGGAAATACATTTTCATTGTGTTAATCATTAACTTAAAATCGAAAATAACGAATACAATACATTGTACTAATTGATTTATAATTCATAAAGTTACCACTTTATTATAAATATACTTATAAGATTATTACTGATTAATAATAGGTATATTTACTTATATTTACACACGTTATATCTTTTAAATATTCTATAAATATAAAATATAGTAAGAAATAATAATAATACAAATATTCTCTTATAGGTTATAATTTATAATAAACAATCTTTTGTTTGTCTTATTATTTTGTAGAAATGCTATAGTTACCAACTAAAATAATAACTATTATACTGTTATAGTTGACAAATGGTTAATTGTTATGTTTACAAAAGGAAAGGATAAGGAACTTTGTGTGTGAAAAAACACATAATAAAAAAATGATTTATTACTTTTCATTGCCTTAGTAATGAAAACAGAAACATAATAATACCTAAATCGATACTTGTTAGATATATCCCACGATACAATATAATATTGTTAAATTTATTGACAAATTTTTGTCGCTGAAAATAACTAGTGTAGTATCCGCTTAAATTAAAAAGACAAATATTTATTTTGTGTCAAGTTTTCAAAGAATGGGATAAATTTTTAATTACTAACTACTATAGGCGTGTCGATAAAATAACTTTCTTTGCTAATCGAAATCCGGTAACACCGCCGTGTTGGTTAGTTGTAAAGTAGTAACCATATATTATATATAGTGTACCTATACCTACTCTATTTGACAATAAGCTATTAAAAGTTCTGTTATAGGTACATGGAATCTAACATATTATTATACAACACTAATGATGAAGAATAGTGTGCGATTTTTAATTATAACATCATTAACCCATAACAATATAAAAAAAACAATAATAAAAAACATATAAGTTCAATAAAATAATCCATCTATACAATTTGTAAAATTATATCCAATATTTGCATTGTTAAACGTGTGGCTAAAAACGGTACATCTGTAACATCGGTTTCCGTGGTGATTGTCATAATACATATTATAGAAATACTAATACGTTAAGTATAGCTACCCACGATTAGGTCGATTGGCGTCGGAATTTAGATTAAACAGGTAGGAATACCGTTGCATAATATACCTAGGTAGCGAAATCGTTCAGGTACGACCGTTAAATCGCAATAAGTGGTTTTGGCCGGTCCGGCCGGTGAACTTTTTTTTCTAAAACAAAAGAACCTCTTACGAACTTCCTGTAGTTGAAATGTGTATCAGTCGATAAATACATTAAGAAATCTTATATCATCAAATTATTTCTTGGGTATACTATAAGACTGTACAGTACCGGTATTGCTCCAGGCACAGAAAGTAAAAGCTCCAGAGATGTCGAAAGAATTAAATCGTGCGTAAACGCGCGAAAGTGGTATTTGAATGCCAAAACACAAACGATTGTTCTGAAGAAAAAAATTATAACGTAATATCATCTGCACATGGCATTATTAACATTAATCGGGTAAATTTGACGATAATGATAATAATAATAATAATAATAACAAGTAATAACCCTTTATATATATATAGAAAATAGTTTCACGAAAAAAAATTGTATCACAAATCACAATGAAAACGTGACACGACCGGTCGGGTGAAAGGCTTTTTTCTCGCTTGTGGCGGCTGTTGCGAGTATTATTTGATCGGAAATACATTCTCACTAATGTTGACAGTATGGAATATTATTTTCATACACAAATAATCGAATGAAAATTTTGACTTCCATTCATAGCAAAACCGAAATGATGAAATCATCACCAAATGGTCATAATAAATAATGAAATGTGGCAAAGATAAAACTCCCACGCACACACAGTTTAACGGTATGGTCGCTATTTTTAAAAGTGCAAAAAAAAAAATACGTGGCTCAACACCAAACCATAAATATGAATTGTACTTTTTTAAGCAAATTTCAATAAACTAGAATAATAGACCAAAGTCGAACACCATAATATATTTAAAAAACGTGGGAAAAACTTTTTTCACTCTTATTAATACTTACTATAATAAATTTAGGTTTGATTACAAGAAACACTACATAAATGGAATAAACTTAAGACATGAACGATTTCGTGTTATTATTTTTTTCATAAAACTACACTATTGGCATAACTAAACGTTATTCACAAAGTATATACATAATATAGAATACTCTATAAATAGACCACATTACATTTTAAGGTAAAAAAAGGAAGAAATAGGAAAATTTTCAAAGAAAATAATTATGTTAGAAAAATGATATATTAAACAGAATTATCATAATCAATGGTCTGTATAATTCAGCTAACGAGAAATATTTCCATATGAACACAATATAATATAAGATTAGTAACAGCTACAGGTGATACATTATAATAGATGGTTCAAAAATAAAATAAGGACAAAAACAAAAATTGGTTTATTTAAGTGGATATTATACCTACACGAAATTTGAACCGACGATTATTGCAGAAAAAATCATAAAACAGAAAATATTGCATTAAAAAAATATATATACTATTTTGAAACACTCACATTGTCAGATTATAATTATATAGTTGTTAGTTAATCTATAGTCTATACAACAATAATTTATTAAAATGAATTTCATAACAAACCTAAATTAAAATTATTAATTTAAAAACCTACTATTTTAAAAATTGAGTTAGGATTTTTTTGACATTTTCTTTTACAAACTAGCCATAGTGTATTAGTACGTAAATGATAATTCAATTTTTTATTAATTGATACTGATAATGAATAATAAATACTATTTAATTGATGAATCTAAGAATTAATAATTAAGTAATGATAATTTACTTTAAATAACAAAGGTTTATACTCATCACATATTTATACCGTACAACATGAACATTTTATAAATTAATTAATCTAAATAAAAATATATATATAAATATAAAAACCACAAAAAACAGCTACCTATTAAAAATATGTATTTATTTCATTTTTGTACTGCTATTAATTATTTATTGATAACAATGTTATTAAAAAAAATAATAATTTTTGATAAGACAAAACTAGGATAAGTAGGATATTAAAATAAGATCATTGGAAATAGCAAAACTAAATTATTTATTAAGATGTTTTTTAAATGCGTTCGATTTATAAGACGTTTTAAATTGATTATATTTACCTACATTCAATAAAAAAATTAAATATATATTGGTTTTGATTACCATAAAAACAAATAAAACAATATTATTGATTTATGCTACAATACCCCCAAAGTCATTTTTAATTCAAAGAGTTAAATAATAAACTACAAATTGCATAATAATAAGCAATATAATATTTTTGTAAGTTGTTAATGATAATAACGAGATATAATATTTATGCATTTGTATGTAGAACTACAATAATTTTAGAATTATTGTATTGAATATTATGTTCATAAATCAAATAAAACTAGGTTCATTTTATTAGTATGAACTTATCGTAAGCCATTTAATATTTATATCACCAAATTGTCCAAACCGTAAAACGGTATATTGGTATTGAATTTTGAATTAAAAAATAAATTATAATATTTTAAAATTAACAATAAAGTAGTACCTACCTATACAATAAATGTTTTAGAAAAAAATAGTTCAATTTATGGCCGGTATTATTAATTGAAAAATAAACTACTAATAGTAATAAAAACAAATTCTAAAATATTTTTAGAAATAAGAGGCTGCAGACACACTGTCTTCGTTTAGTTGTTTTTCACATGCAATTGATGATTTTTACAATTGAATTAAAATTTAACACACTTATTATCCTGATCTACGGCGAGGTAAACTCGAACTTATACTATCAGTAGAACTACTTTCTCGGTTGTTAAAACTTATGTCGCAAATCATATTGAAATACGGTGATAAATGCTTTATGATACTGTATAAAGTGAATAAAATTTGTAAATAAAACACATTTTATTAAAAACTACCCAATTACTAAAATAATAAAGTTTATACAGAAAATGGAAATCTTTTCTTTGTTTTTTTAATAGTATAAAAACTGCAAGGATATATAATATACATACAAATAATATATATATTATATATATATAAGAATATGATCTATAAAAACATAATTATAAAAACCAACAGTAAAAATGCTTACAGAAGAGGTTCAATGAAACGTTATTAGTTATTATATTCTTCTATAATTTGGTTGTGATGTAGGCTTCCACCGCAAAAGCAGTTTTAAAATTGCACAGTTGACTTAACAGTTATTAACGTGTACGAATAACTTGCCTCTAATGACTAATCAGTTATTATTATTAACATCAATTACAATGAGTCTTTATTATTGATTTGACTAATTGATACTAGTGTTTCGACCTCGTAACAAATAATAATAATGAATAAATGAATAAGATTTTAAGGTGATTACCTACTATTTAATATTTTTTACTATAAAGATGGATTTTAATTTGTAAGAGGCTGATAAATGTGCGTATACGACAACTGAATCATCAGTCTTACTTGTACACGGCGCTTAACATACATGCACAAATACACAACAATAATATGCAATAACTAATAAATAATACGTCCTCGATATCTAATAGGTATTATACCGTCGACGGAATTTTAAAACAAGTACAAATCGATCACGCAGATCGATTGCAATGTCGGTAAGTTCTTATTAATAGGTAATATATGTATAAGAAAGGACACGGGTTATACTATGATCGAGTTGACAATAGAATCTATTATGTAATAAATTATTGTTTTAAGTACAGGGGCATAGTACCTTCGACGAGCAACTGTTCGTCGTTGTCCCGGACTGCGTGCCGCGGCGGTTGTGGTGCATCGCGACGACCGAAATGCAACCATCGGGCTAGCGGCCGGTCATCGTCATCGCTACTGCAGCAAAACTCGTCGTCGTACTCCAAACATTCAACCGAGTCACGTTCAATTTGGCCCTCCACGATAGACCGGTTTTGCGGATGACCAACGGGACCCGGACCGAAAACGCCACTGAGCGGCTGCAATGACGGTAAAAGACAGACTACGGCACACCATCACACGCGACAGACGACGACGTGTACAAGGACGCGGTCGACCTATACTATTATTATTTAAGAGTAATGACTTGGTTGAAGGACCGCAAACACAATAAAATGAAGATATTTTTGAAAAGCTCCAAATCGAAAAACGAAGAAGAAACTCGGGCTGCTGATGACATTTATAATATACTAACAAACTAACGTTGTAAAAGATATTCCATGAGGTTTTTTTTAGAAACTACCCAGTAAGGCAGTAACTAATATTAACGGGTGATGCACTGCAGGTGCTAGTGGTGATCGATTATTTAAGCATTTTAATTATTCAAAGAAACAAATAACCAAAACATAAGTCATTAACTGTAAATATTGGAATATGTAATAGTAATACAAGTAATTTATTTTTAAATTTAAGATAAAATATAAGACAAATTCGAAAGGACATATAAAATCATTATTGCACGAATAATTAGTTCAATACGCTGAACTGCATAAAATTATGTAAAGAAACACGTGAAATCGCTTTGGATTTGAGTAAAAACCGTGTCAAGTCACTGGGGTCGCCACTTTAATTGAATACTGTTGCTGAAAGTGGAATATTTAACAATTCATGTAATATAACATGTAAGGTTTATTATTTTTTATTTTCAAACCCATACGTATAACCTACATATTTGTGTGATTCAATTAAATCGAGATGAAAATTTAAAAAATTACTTGCTAACAGCCGATTAATTCACTAACACTTGCAAGCGAACACTATGGACGTTTAATTGCATTTACGGATTACTGCACTGAAGATATAATGTACATAAGAATATGTACCATTATATAGGAAACGATGGCTCTGGGTCACAGAATTCGATGTTATTGCTATAAGGCAAAACCATGGCAAGAAATGAAAAAAAGAACTCGAGCGTTTAATTTAATAAGCGTAAAATTGACGTTTGAAACGTCTCTATTATCGTGTCCTTGATAGTGCGAAAAAAAAGCGCCCTTGAAGGAAAAACAGGAAAACTTTTTTTCGATCTTAATCCTTATCGACATATCACCACACAAGGTTTCGCACTATACACAAAAATATAGAAAAACGTTATTGTATTATTATTATTAAGATGATGACGGCGATGCCACAGCTCATATAGGACACATCAGCTGTCACAGATTTATAAAGATGAAAAAAAAACACAATAAACGTGGAAAGGTAATTCTTTTAACTATAAATGGCATCGAAAAATAAAAATTTAATAAAAAAAAATATTGATTCAAACTGCTTACCTAGATGAAAAACAATTATTTTTTCAACACGCAGCAAGAAAATTTTAAACGATATTAGGACAAGGTTTTTAATGATCCGATGATCGAAAAAAATTGTAATGGAATAGATTAATGACAGTTCAAGTACTATAATTTTTAGAACAAACAAATCGTGAAAAAACTTAAAAGCATATTTTTTTCTTGTAAAGATTAATATTTATAATAGGCATTTTTACACCTTGAATACTTACAGTAACAGTATTATTATTACTGAATAGAACAACAATTAGTAATTAAATCTTTAAAAAGAATTCATTTAACATTTACAGTAATATATTAACTATTGTCAGCAAAAAGAAACCTAAGATTATAAACGGATATTATAATGAGTGATAACTATTCATACAGGTCTAGTGAACAAACTTTTATATTTATTATAATAATTAAAATTACTACTACGTAGTTAATAATACATATTCAATTAACATTATTATAAATCTTATGTTAATGAATAATAAAAAAACAACCAAAAATACAATTTTATAATGCTAAATTTCATGTAAATTGAAGAAGTCGAAGAAAAACAAAATTAAAACAATATTAGAGCTTTTCAAAGTATATCATTAATTTATCATTATAACGCCGACACATTATTAAAATTTATATAACCATGGTTGATACTTGATCAACTTTGAATATTTTAAATAATATTTATAACATACTAGAAACGTCTTTGAAGAGATTACGCTCGATGAGCACATACACTACTTTTATACGCAAATCAATAATACTAAGTAAGTAATAACACTAGTTTAATATATTGCTGAGTAGAAACATAAAAAAGTACTTCAAACATAAAATGTAGTTAGAAGGAATTGTTTACATTAGACGTCAACAAAATATTGCAATATGCAAAAAAAAACAATAACACAGATCTGAAAATAAATAAGATATAATAACTAAAAAACGAAACCGATATGAAAAAATAACACGGCGAATGGGCGTGCAAGACTGAACATTGTATCACACCGCATACGCCGAGTGTTGAGTGTGACACAACGGCGCAACTCTCTGGGAAAAGCGCTGTAGTTGCGGTGCGTCCGAACTATTTTCAATATCATGCAGTGGTAAAATATTATATGACGTTGTTATCAATTTTATTTAGTTATACATGTGATACGTAATATAGTTCATGTTTCATAAATTAATTATAATACCGCGAACATTAATGGTATTCACTAAACAGTAAACACATAACAGTCGATTGGACAGTAAAAAGAAAATTTCAAATTAACATCATGATATCTGACACAGTTTATTTAAAGTGCGGTTTATACGCCGATACAAAACAACAGAAACACTATAATTGAACAAATGGCCATCGGAAAAGTCAAATCACAATCATATTCATTTATTTATTGTATCAATAAACAGGCAGCAGGAATAATATCCTGCGAATATTGCAACAAATAACTATAAACTATTTAAAAACTATTTGATAATTCAACGTTTAAGGAATAGTTTTTATTATAACTATAATAAATACATTTTACTTATGCTAGAATAATCCATTCGTATTGTGTTAATTTTAATCAATCAATCAACGAATTGGAATAATGTCTATTAGTATTCATTAGTTTCCGATAAATCAGTTTTCGAATCATTAAAATCCATAGGTACATACAAGTATATTAATATAACACTATAGGCGTACAAAAATCTCAACCCAAGGTAAAGAAAATCAATATTTTATTATAATTATTCATAACCCATAAGTCATTAGTATATATTATGTGGACATATAACAAATATTATTATAGTATACTATATGTCTGATATGATAATTTACATGGAGTAGGTAAGTATGAAAAAACCACAGGGGACAACAACCCCGTTGCATATCCCTGCAACCGGGTTAACTAAGCATTGGTCTGCTTTGAAGTTAATGTAGATTATAGAGAATCGAGAGCATAATACTCAAAAGAAAATTTTCAATTTTAAGAGGACGTGATACCCGCATGTGTTGTCTCTGTCTTAAACACGCGTAACATAGTTAAAAAGTGTTTTGTGCGGGACAACATTACTCCCTCGATATTTATATCAAAATTACCAACATTTTTAATCGCATTGAAAAAAATTTATCTGTGATGTAGCGTTTTTATTTATTTTTTTTTGATAGTAATAACCAATAATTTTTTATAATTAAATGAAAAAGTTATAGGTTTGAGAACTTTAGGTTTTTTTTCATTTAATTATTAAAATTTATTGGTTATTACTATCAAAAAAATAAAAACTCTAAATCACAGGTAAAGTTCTTCTCAATGAGATTAAAAATTTTGGTAAATTTAATATAAATATCGAGGGAGTATAATGTTGTCCCGCGCAGAACACTTTTTAAATATGTTACGCGTGTATAAGACAGAGACAACACATGCGGGTATCACGTCCTCTTAATAATTTCGCAGTCAAAAAAAAGTAATAATAATAATGTTAACTTTAGAAAATCTAAGGATAACAATTTAGCTTATTATCCGTATATGAATTTAATACTTTAATCATTAATCAGTTTCTATAATAATATTGAGTTTTACCTAGGTGCGACTAGGTATTTAATAAACAATTAAAAATACTCATACTAAAACTATTAATTAAACGTATGAGAACCGCAACTAATTAATTACAAATTAACTTAAATTTGTAATTAGCCATAATTAAACGAGAAAATTATTGATGTAAGAATTTACGAAAATCAGATTTAATATTTAAATTTAAATAAATTATTTACATAAATAAATATGTTTTTATTATATTTTAATTCTACTCTTTATTATTTATTATTTTATATAATATATATCTAGTAACTCGTAAGCATATACCTAGTCAAAGAATTTAATTTTTATGCAATTCACTATCCTCCTAGGCATTTAGTTAAATGTTTAGCGAATAGTAAAATTGAATAGAAATCTAATTCTTTGACTATATGCCTAGGCATTTAGTAAAATGCCTAATTTGACTACCTATATAATATGTCTATGACACATATAATAATTATATAATATATAACATATATTAATTTTACATTTTTGATACTATAATCGTTGAAATGAATTAAAAACGATAATAATACCTATAATTATAATAGTTAAAATTTCAGTAAAATCGAATATCTTCAGATCATATACTCACACCGTCATACACTTAAATATAAAATTCCATATACTAATATATATATAATAGGCAAGTACAATTGTAATCGTAGTTATATGTCATGCAATAATAATAATTATCTTTAACAAGCTTTATTGACCAGGTAACGATTAACGAAATATTAATGAAGTTATTGTTCAAAACAACAATAAACTAAAATTGAACACTAATGTTCAATCATATTTCAAACAAATCAACTCAATTAGGTTAAGCTCGGGTTAAGCTAAAGAATAAAATACAGTAGATACTAGATTTGAGTAAAACTTAAAAACAAAATAAGTAAATTTAATATTTTTAATTTTATTATACATACTATACCAGTATCATGCTTCAGAAAACTACTTATAATGCTTTTAAAATTAATTTCATTTATATATAATATATATTAAGATATTTATTTAAGATAAATTTATTTTTTTAAACAATAGATTTGTAGCGTATTAAAGACGAAAATTCAAATTAAAACTTTTAGTTATGTAATCAAATTGAATTATATATCACTATATCAGTATTAAAAAAAAACTTTTTTTACTATTTCCCTAATAATATATGGCCTATATTAAAGGAATAACTAAGTGCTAAATTTTCTCACGAGTCGCACTAAGTAATATTCTCTAATGTAGTAAATATGCCAACTAAGTATTGTTGTTATTATAATATTACATTTACTTTTATAGTATATTATATATTACTATAATAATGTTTAAGAGATAACATAAGTATTATAACGGTCATTCTCACACAGTAATAACAAATTTAAGTAGATAATTCACTAGAATACTAGATTTTATTATAACAGTAGGTATTTGACTGCAATCTAAAAAACTAAAGGAACAAACGGAACATGGGTTAATTCAGTTTCACATACATTTTTCATTCTTCCAAATTATTTGTATACTAAATTTTAGTACGCGTGTACCTAGATCTAGGACAATTTTAATTGTTTTTTTAAAAGCAACCTTTTTACAGTCGCGAAAACTTGAAGTTAAATTGACACAGAACACGAAACTGATGAAATAAAATAACATCTACTATAAATAGTAAATACTATTTAATACAAGTTTGTTGTATAATTTATTTTAAATATAAGAATATACTTATATTATGTATAATTTAGTATAAGCAATATACTTAAATCATAATTCATATTTCCATCAAAATCGATAATACAAAGGTGAAGGTTAAAACGTACTTAGCTATTTTACTATTGAAATTAAATGGAACAATAAGTATAAACTTTAAACGATAAATCCAATTTTAAATTTTAGTTAGGTACATGCTACATACAATTTTTAAGTCGTATTTTTATTAGATAAATAATTTTAAAAAAGTCGTTTACATTTTAATAATAAATGAAAGATACAATTATAATATAACTTATATTTTTAGTCTAGTTGAATTTTAAATATAAATTAACTTTTAGCAAGTAAAAATAAATTTTGTTCGTAGGATGTAGGAAGTATATCTAACCGTTATAAATATCGAAATCAAGTTCATATTTTTAAGTCCTTGAGCAATTGAGCGTATGGATGGAAAGTACACAACATAATTTTGACATTGAAAATATTTATAATGATTCATGAATTATGATGTTGTCCAGTTACTATAAAATTAAACTTATCGAGTGCAGTGAAATCATTAACTTTTTGGTTTTTAACATTCTACACTAAAAGTAAAGGTCGCAGTACACTTTTTAAAACCCATGATAACGATGTTGTTATCAAATTTCAAATTGATTATTATTAATTCAATATATTTTCTTTTTAAAACTTAGTATTTATTTTTATTTTTAATTAAATAATTGAAGTCTATAATAAACGTTAAGTAATGGGAATTTATACCGCAGTAATTTATTACCTCTATTAAGCTCGGGCAATATCATTCGTATCCGAGGTGGTTTGTCCGAAGAAAATCTAGGGTCTACAGGTGTCTTGGCCGGTATAGTCGGCGACAATAAGTGATACATGCACTTAGGCGATTCGCCTTGTGTTTCCAGCGTACTCGAGCTAACCACCAGCCGGTTTCCACAAACGTCTTCACTGCCGTCACACCGGAATTCGGAACTTGTCGGGCTGACATTTTCAAAATCGCTCGGATGTCCATTATCTTTGCAGGTCGCTAGCTGTATGCGGTTGACATCTCCATGGTCATCACGGATACTCATTTCATTATAAGTTATGAATATTTATCACATTTCGTCACAATAATTAAAAGTCCTAAATTAAAATACATGTTTTGTAAAAATCCACGACACACGCAATCGAGTACCAAAAGAACGAAAAACAATTTCCATTATAACGAGCATTATAAACAGTGGATATTACACCTATATGTACTTAATGTTAGATTATTATGTGAATAATTCATATCTATGAAATATGTCTGATAACTGTTACGGTTCAAAAGCAAAGTCTAAACTACTGATAATTGCACATTGTCGAAAATTTCTATTTAAAACCTTATACATTTGACAATTTCTCAAAAATATTCCTTGTAAACAATAATTATTACATCATTATACTTCATTCAAGTAAAAAAACAATTAGAACAGATTCTAAGGCTATATATTTTTCTACTCACGTGTTACAAAATTACTACGCATGACTAACCAATTCTAATACGCTCGTGCTTCATTCAATATGTATTCGTCTTTTTATACATGTATAATTAACACATGGGTCAGGTCGTCATCGTCGTCTCGCTATCAAACGAGACGTACACGCCATAAAACTACGCAACTCTAATACATAACTGAAAACGATCACACACATTTTCTTGATGTTTTAAAATGATTATAGGTCAAACAACGACTTAATCGATTGAAAGATTGTGGTTGTTTTTTCGAAAAATACAGTTAATTATTTTAGCAGAAAATAATAATTAATATTTAGGATTTAATACTACTCTACATTTCTGACATACTGATAGGTTGACGGGTTATAAGTTTTTAACTTCATAAAATTTTGTTTGTAATTCTAAGTCGATTTTATGCTCGAGTACGTGTACGTTTATCAACATGGTCCAAAAACAATTAAATCATCAATAACACACTTCTTCTATAAAATTTATAAATACACATAAAATTACCTATATATTTAAAATATTAAACAAAATAATTATAATATCACAAAACTTACATAACCGATATAATAAACAACGCGAAATGGTTTATAATTTTATATAACTTATCGTAATGAATACTTAAAAAAACACTCAAATATTTAAACACCGGAACTCGGGACGCACTCCGAGTACACTACATAACATATCACACACGAAACAATATTACGCGGTCGACTAAGGTGCCGGAAAAAATTGCGGTGGCACAGAGCCATCACAGAGAGTAAAGCCCAGCCCATAACATAGCAGTGTTGCAGTGATGCAGACGGCACGGTAATTATTGTACGTTCACCAATAATGTTTAATAATAACCTAACGAGTAATTTAGTAAGTGTTAACCAACCAGCACAACAAATACCTACATTTATAATACCAGATAAGAATAATGTACCTATACAAATAACAATTTTAGATTATTTGTTGAGAGTTACAAGTTATAAACATGAATTAATATTGCAATACATATTATAAAGTATTATGTGGAATATCATTCTACCCACAACAATTACTCATATGTGAATGTGGAACAATCTATCGTTCATATTGCATTATTTCAAATTTCAATCACGTTTTGTTTTATTTGCCAATCATGTGGTCATTTAGTCATTATCCATTTTTGAAAAACATGCGTAATACTCTAAGCTAGTATAATATTTTGATAGCTTTCATTCAATAATCTTTAAGTTATGTTATTATACTACGATTTATCTAAATTGCTAGCAGATTATACAGATAACACTTGTTTTTCACAAATAAAAGTTTAAATACCTATTTAGTACACAAAACGAGATATACTTTTTAGATAATAACATAAAAAGTTGTACACTTTAATTTATAAATGAATATACTTATTTAATAAAAGAAAATAAGTATAACGGCAAATTATATATGTAAGTGAAAAGTGAATTGGTAACTTTTTAATTACTTTCTTATATTATTATATCAATATACTAGCAATACTAGGTAACTAATGTTATCACATACGCACTTTAAGCATATATAGGAAATATCTTTCACGCATGAAAATTAAAATAATTACGTTTTAAATTATATAATATATTCTTGTAAACCATACAATTCGTATTTTTAGACTTATAATGCTAATTGTTGTAGCGCTATATAGTTTTAAATTAGACAACTACTACCTACAGGCACAATCCAAAACAAAAATGAAATTTAATAAGACATTGGATACGTCCAACGCGTATAAAAATACGTAATATGAAAAACAAAATAGGTATACTAACATTTGAACCAACGCGTTATTTCTTATTATGTATACAATATATATTATTATATACCAACTAAGTAGAAAAATGAAATAGCATGCATTTTGACAAAAACAGATCGCTTGACTAAAAAATACATCGTACCTAAAACAATATGTATAACGGCAATTTTAGTATCGAATTTCATCAACCTATTTAATAGGAAATACGAGAAAAGGATAACCATAGGACCATTATTTGGGGTGAACATGTGACAAGGAAAAAAACACAATTCAATTTGAATCCCTTCATTTGTACGGCTTCTTACAAGCGAAATATATAGGTACGTAGAACATTACAGTACTGTAGTACTATATTCAATATTCATGCTCGTCACCCGAATGTATAGAAAAACGATTCCTTTTTTATAATTATTATAAAATACATTGATTGTTAAAATTGGTTTCATTTAACTAGCAGTTAAAAATATGATGGAACATATAAACTTTATAGCATGTAAAATACATAAAATACCATGCTTTTCAAGAAAAAAAATATATTATTTATTTATGGCCTTTTTGTCACCTTATAAGTTGCAATCGACGAAAAACACACAAAGTTATATTATTAAGTATTAAAGAAATAGATAAAATAAAGAGATAGATAGTTCGTTCGATATAAATGGTGATCAGAAAAGAGACTACCTACTAGAAAATGTCTTAAAAAATATATCGGTAAATATCAGGCGTATCATTAATTCATTCAAAAATATTATCGTAATTAGTTATTTATATTACACTCTCTACCTTTTTTGTTAATTAAGTAACAAAAATGAAGATGATTAAATACAAAGTAATATAATATCTAATAAATAACAAAAACAAATATTATTAATTAATTTATTAATTTACTTCTTTAAATTATCATTGTAAATTGTAATGAATTAAGTAAAGAGAGTAATTTTATAATAATCATATAAAAAAAATACCTATTTTTTATTGATCGAGTAAAATTGTTTGCTTAAATAAATATGAAAAACACTTAAAATTTTTGTTTAAAAAAAAATGTAATTAAATTAGTCTTAATTAAAGTGTGAAGTCAAAAGATGATAGGTTAGGCAAGGGAAAACCCCCATCATTGAAAGAAATATTTGTATTTAAAACTAGTTAAACTGGCTATCCAATATTCACCATGTGGCTCAGTATTTTTTTTATTGCAAATAAATATAATACCAAAACAGACTAAACAAAAAATACTGTAGATAAAGACTTATAACTACTAAAAATAAATAATTGTTAGCGTAATAAATTTATACTTATATTGAAAAAATTAAGAACCACTATACATTCATGTATGTTCTAAGCTTACAAATTACGGAAATTTTATTAAATTTTTTACCAGTAAAATTATATTTAATATTTTAAAAGGTTAAAAACAAAGTTTTTAATTACTTACTATAATAAAAGCAAATTATAAATATTTGCTACCCTATATAATATATCATTTAAATTAATTTTAAAAAATTAATATTTTTTATCTTTTGCACTAATGAGTATTTTATCTTTTAGTTCCATTTAATACATCTAATTGTATACTTAGTAATTTTAATGGAGAAGTAATTAAATAATAGAATTGAAACAATTACACATACATGTAGTTAGAACTATTATTTAAATTAATTAACATGAGCAATATTCATCAAACTATCTTTTCAGTTTTAATTGAGTTATACTTTATAATTTTAAATACTTACGAAAATAGTTTAATGTTTCACGAATATATTCTTTTGAAAGGCTGGCTGTATCAATTTCGTCTTCATTTAATGCTGGACTTGGAATATACCAATCTTTATTTTCATAACCTAAAATTGTACAAAATATTCATTAAAATAAATTGGTTTATTTAATAGTAATAAATAAAACATAATAGGTAGGTATATTATTTTAGGTTCTTTTTTAAAAATGTAAAATAATGTAAGACATTAACAAAGAATTGTTAGTTAATATACAGTAATATATATAAACAAAAATAAATGACTTCATTTTTACCAGTAAATTGTGTTAAAGTGTCTGCTCTCAATTTGTACTGTGGTATGGTTTCTTCCAGCAAACTGATTAGCTCAACTTCTGGAAGTTCATCATTATTGCATATTTCTAAAACAAAATAGTTATAATTAGGTATGTATAGTTATAGTTATATTAGGTATAGTTAAACTTATTTCTACAATACATAAAACAAGAAAATTTTGAATATTATATATTTTTTTAAGTGTTTAGTAAATTTGTTCATTTAGTAACTTATTTGAAAACAAAACAGATTTCTAATTCAAACCAGAGAAATATTTAAGACAGTACTCAAAGCAATAAGCAGTAATAATAAATCATTTAAAATTATGAGCTGAGTTGACACTAAATTGGTGTTTATCCAAATTCTGTGACGTATTGCTGCTACCTAGTACAAATGACATTTTCATAAATTATTTAACGTAAGATTATAAGTTGTCATATTTCCTAAACAAAAGGTGTTAATATAAACCAAAAAATCAAAGCAATTTAGACACTGAATACATGATTTTTTTACTTAACAGACCTACCTGATTCCCAAGTATTTAAAATGTCTTGTTGTCTTTGATCAAATCGGTTCCCTTTGTTTTTAAAGTGTGGTCGACATATACGATCGTCAGGACAAGGAAACATTGCCTCAAATATTAAAAACCTACCAAATTCTTTTAAGTTAATATATATATATTTTTAATATCAATACTAAAACAAGCCTAAGTTGATATATATTGTAAACGTAAAAATCTCACAATTTGTAAAACATTTAAAAAACATAAAATGTAAATTTGTTTATGCGCACCTTGATTACGACCACACAATCTGGTAAAACATAAAGGAAGCATGATGTCTTTTAAAGTACTACAAATTATTTCTTAAATAAACTGAATAGGTGATATGAAAGAACACATAAACTTAACTACCATTCCATATGGCTGTGTTAGAGAAAATACGGTTATGAAGCCAATGAAGTGGAAATTTTTGATGAGAATTAGTTCCAGTTACAAAATGCAGACAGTTTTCTTTTGTGCACTAGATATTTAAAAATTTATCAACATTCATGGTATTACTATTGTTATTATTATTTTTTCCTAGCTTATGTCTTAGCTCTTATGTATGAGTTTACACTGTTTTAAATATGTATTACATACTTTGATTATCAAAAAATTTTAATTTAATTTAAAGTAGCCAATTAAATTCTATTAAACATGTAAATGAAACTGTTTAGACACCGTCAATCGCTGACAGACTGTGACGTTGTTGCTTAAAAATACCGGCACAAAATGCACTAGATATTTGGCACTTGTACATTTTGGACATGAACCAAACAGCAACAGAATCAAAATGGTTTGTGATAGGATATTTGAATATAAAAGCATAATAATTACTATACACAAATTTTATATATAATGAATATGTCTACACCCATAAAGTAATTTTTATAAAATTAATATATGTTACCAGTTAAAGTATAAACGCTACAAGTTTTTTTCGAGGCTTGTCTACTCAAATGAGATGACTCACGAAGCAGCTTTTTTACCCCGGACGCCTCCAGCTTGATTAAAATATAACTCAGTTGGCCTCAATTTTGCTAATAACTGAAATCAAAATCAACAATAAGTGCTATTATAGTTATAAAGTTATTAAAAATTACACATTAATATGTAAACAGGTAATATTATTATAATTTATAAAAAAAGTATTCAGATGTTTATAGATGTAATAGGTTTAATATTAAACTCTCAGAAAATTGTACATACAATATTACCTATTTATGAATTATAATTTAAAAAAAAATATTAAATAAAACCTAATATGACTTATGTTATTATGTTATTATACCTATTACATAATAAAAAACTTGTATATCTAATAATTATAATTTATAACAAACTATCCTTTTGTAACTTAATAGTTAATACTGTTTGTAACAATATTAAAAATTGTTAAATATTTTAAGAAATCAAAGAAACAAGATTACATTAAAAAACATTTTGATTATTATGCCATCATAAAAATAAAGAATTTAAACGCTTAGCATTAAAATGAATAAAATTAAAAAATGTAATTATTATTATTTTCCTACGTAATCTAGATTTACAGTTTCATTATTTTATTTTACAAGAGCATTATACTTAAAACATTTCAATTTTAGCAGATTATATTCAATATATTGAGGATGGGGACAATAAAATCCCCCTCGCATCTAATTGCTACAGCTATTAAACTAACAAAACCAAAAAGTAAATAACTTATCCCAAAATGACACACCCAATCACTATTACATAAATAAAATACATTAAATTTTTATATTTTTAATAACTTTGAAGCTTACTTAAATTATAGAAAATAATATTATCAATTTAAGAAATATAATAGAAAATAAAATAATAAGATAATAAACCTTAGATAATATATTTAGATTGGTGGTTAGAAAGTTCTATAAGATATGGATTGTAATAATATTGTACAAAAAAAAAAAATCGAGGAAAAATATGAGCCATTTTTATTTTATTTAAGCTACTTTACCAGAGATTTCATTATTTAATAAATAGCTAAACTAAAATAACTTCTGAATACATTTTCATTTTTCACTTTTAAACATCTATAGATAGGTAATAGATATTTACGAGGATATTCGTAAATAGAAATAATAATAAACATTGATCCTATCTTAACAAATTTAATATTGACCATTTGACCAAGACCCAAAATTTTTTAGCAAATAGGTTAAAATGGAGATGGTTTTTATTTAACCTTGAAAATATTAAATTAGTAGCCAAGTTTATTTAAGTTATTTTTTACTACCTGTTTCTATGAAAATAAATCATTTTTTTCTAAGTACAACAAATACTCATTTTATGAAGCAATAAATATAAAATGTATTGCTAAGTAACATTTTAAGCTCAAAGATCACTTATCAATATATCTATAGTTGTTATTTCTAATAAATTAACTATTATTCACAAATACTTTTCTTATATAATAAGTCATAAAAATTTTAAATATAAGAATCATATTAGAACTTATAACAATATGATTCATATATTTATTTAAACCTTGAAAATGTTGTAATATAATATTGTAATCCATGAAACTAAGAGAATGTTGATCGAAATGTTGATATTATACATATTTTATTAAATAATTATTTAAAATTAATGATATGTATTATTATGTATTGAATGATTTGTATGATTCACATCTATAGGGGTGGCTATTGAAATTAAAATAATAAATAAATCTAAGATTTAATATGTATATTATAATTAAATAAAATTGTCTCAAAATGTGGTCTTTTTAAATTGCTGTCTAAAAACTATATCCAACTTATCTTACTTGCATCTAATAATAATGTGCATATATTATAAACATTCCAAAATACAGAGGGACAAAAAAAAAACTACTCATCATAAAAATGGTATGGGAAATTAACGGGTCTGTTCGAAATTAAAATAGGGAATATGAAAAGTAAAAAAAAAAATGATCTAGAAAGGTTAAAATACAATAAGCCAAGTATCAGTTTTTCTATGAGCCAAATAATTGGTGTATACTGACTATATGTGGGAGCTGGTAAAAATCTTATAGGAAATGTTTTTATCAGAAAATTTATAATAAAATGACCAAGGAGAAGACCTTGTCAGCTATGATTAGATAGTATGAAGAATATTTCAGATATTGATAAGTCAACGTGATTGGATAACACAGTGCAACAGAATGGATGGAAAAGTTTGGTAGATGCATGCAAAAGGCTTCAATAACTTGTATAGTACTATGCAAAAAAATTTACCAAATTACCAATAGAGAATACAAGTTAAGTATGTGAATTAGTCAATTTATTTTCAATTTTTAATTAAGAACAATGAAAAAACTTTTACATTATCTGCAAGTGTCAATTTTTAATTAAACACTACTAATTAATATATTTTTTAAATGTTTCGTACATAGTTTTATTGATTATTTATTTGTTTTTAACAAAACTAATTATTATTTAAACAGTATAAAACTATAAATACATAAAACAACATAATGACATCATTATCCTTTGATATTTAAAGCTATTGTATAGACCAAATATTTGTTATTTAATCTAAGTTAATTTAATCAACATTGTCATAATTTTTTAACTGTACATCATTCAATAGTTAATCATAATTACATGCACAAATCATATTTTATAACATACATAATTCTTTATACAATGTATATATGTATAGGTAATTGACATATATTTTACAAACCTAAATGTAAATATAAATTTATTATATAAGTACCTAATCATTATATCACTACCTAATGGTAATTATAAGTTTATATTATATTAACTTTTTATAAGAAAAAACCTGTTTCTCTACCTACACAATTATATTTTTTTATTAATTTAACATTTGGGCCACTAGTTAGGCAGATGTCAATTGATTACACTCAGATAGCACAACAGATATAATCAGTTATTGTAGTTAGTATGCGGTTTTTTTGTAAACAATCGACAGTATCTATGACTTATTAAGCGGCCATCAGATTGCAAACAAAACAAGCAAAATGAAGTACATAAAATAAGAAAAAACAGATAAGCACGAATCAGGAGAGAAATTAATAACTTGTCCGAGTTTAACCACCCTTTGAAAACCATCGCTTTGGGTGTACTGTTTTATCTCCTATCGCACTTTAAATTAGAGGGTTTTGTTAAGTACTCACATGAACAGTCGTGTCCCCTAAGCTCAATAACGAAGAACTCAACTGGTAATCGCGAACCCCAACGGCGGACTACTTTGCATGGTTAATGTTATAAAACAAGAGCACAACGACATCGTAGACGGCGAGACGAAAGAATAACGAATGCGTTCGCGAACAATAAAAACGACCGATGATGATAATCGTAACGGATTTAATTCAGACGGCAAACGATTGTCGACGGCTAAATACTGATGATTAAAGAATCATTTCCCGAGAGCTGATAGTCAATGCTGTTGGTGACTCTCCAACTCTGGGGGGACATTCATAGATCAGTAGATTAACTGGCGATCGGATGGTGGAAGAGAGGTGCAAAACTGTAAGAGTGCAAAAATAATAGATGGGAGCGCGAAAACAAAATAAACAGTATAATATTGTACTGGTCACGGGGGGTTTGCAGCTGTTTCAAAGGTTGGGCTCACTATTATCACACACTGATAACGGTTATTGCGCAGTGTCGCCGAGAAAAAAAGAAATACATTATCCGCTAAATCTTTTTTTTTTTTTTGAAGTATTATTATTTAACTTGATCTTAGTAAGTTCATTGAGTTCGTACTTCGTGTCATCGTGTTACTGTGTTAGGTATTAGCAAATACTATAGATTAATCTATAGTATCTATTTGGTACTAGTTTATTACTAAATTGTAAATTTAGTAAAGATATTATTTTGTGCATAGGTTCTGAAGAGTTGATGTAGAATTGTAGATGTTATACCTATTGCATATTATTCTATTCTGTGATATAAGGTATGTAATACGGCTGTATAATGTATACACTATCTACTAGGTATCTACAACCTAACAACTAGGTTAGAAACTAGAAATTCTAGAAATAATTAATGTTTTATTAATAAAAAAAGAAAATACTATAAAATATGATACTCAATGATGAGTATCATCAGAGAACAATTCAATATCATTGACATTATCCTTAAAAAAAGAGAAGTTGCTTACCTATCCAATCTTGTAAGTTTCATGTTATGACCATTATGTTAGGTACTTTATATAATAAAAAATATTATTTAATCAAAAAATTACTATCCACACTTGTCTCTGTTTGAGCCGATAAGTATCTTGCTATCTTCGTTATAGTGACACAGTTATAATTTTTCCAACACATGGGGTTCATGGGGTTTTAACGCCCCCTTCCCATTTACCGTATTTTTTTAGATTCTGAACGAAGTGATGAAAACATTGATTTTAACTTCGGGGGTGGTTTCCGATGGCAAAGTGGATAGGTATTAACTAAATCGATTATTTTATATGGTTGTAACTTAAAAACTAATCACTGTAAATACTAAAAATTTTCACTAAATCTTTATATTAGTGTCATCTATACACAGTAAAATTGTCGAAATATTTTGAATTTTTTTGAGCTATTTAAAGCAACTGAAATTTTCGTTTTTTTCTGAGAATTTTTTTTTGAATTGTCGATAAAAAATTTTTGGATAAGTATTCAAAAAAACTTGAAAATTTAATACATGGTTCCTTATGAGTTGTTCTTATTGTAGTTAAAAAATATCTAAAAATCTTTGGTCACAATTTTTTTTTGTAAGCTTTTATAGTTTAAAATTTTACCAAGTATATCATAATCGCGAAAATTTGGAAGTAATTTTGTAGCTGAAAAATCATAAAATTTTAAGTGTTCATTTCTAAGTTTAAAAAAATTCAACACAAAGTTTTCCTTCAAATAGCTATAGAGAAAACTCGAAACATCATCATAGGAAAAATTTTTACGAAATCGCATAACGATAACTGCAATTTATCCTCATATGATTTTAAATATTTGTTATTATTCAAAAAGAGTATAGGTGTAGACATTTAAAAATCTCACCAGTTATTTAGATTGGCATTTACTCTACATGATTTAATTTTCAAAATATTTCGCTTATTTTAATGCTATTTATAGGCATTTATAGTTGTTATAACTAGTATTTAATTACACTAATTATTATGATTACGGGGGGTATTTTAGTAAATTTTCAGAGCCCCCCTCCCCCAATTGAAAATACCTGAGAAACGCCACTGAGAACAAGACCAAGACAAGACAAACAACCTCCAAAATTGATTTTAACTTTTTAGAATAAATATATAATTATTTGTAATATAACACTCTCTAAGACCGTGATCTCTATTCTATGACCACGGCTATATATAGCCATAATGTATACGACTTAAAGATACAATTACTTCTTGAACTAGCTTCTCAATACAAAAAAAAAAAAAATACTTCCACAAAAAACCGTAGTCCGTAACCGCCCAATTTATCATCCAATCACTATCTAACCAAAACAACTCCTCACGCCTTTTAAAAACCAAAAATGCAACTGGCCAGGACACTATCTAATTATTCTAATTAAATACCACATACGTAGGTACCTACTATAAAAATTATTAAAAAAAAATTATATTGTATTAATCGTTAAGCTATCATTATATATGGGTACAAAACACTAATAAAAAAAATAATAATTCATAGTACCTAAATAATGAGATTTAAAATTTGAAGCAATATTACTGTATTAGCCATTCACTTAAGAGGGTGTCAGAGCACTATTTATTTTCTCTCTCTGGTCCACGCGCAACATAGACAAAACGCATTTACGCAGAATCGTTTTTTCTATGATTTTAAGTAATCTTAGAGTAAAAACACCTATTACAAAAAATATAGAGAATAATATTTTTGAGGGAATGATACATCGATTTGTCAAAATATGGTCTCAAAACAATTTAAACATCGTTTAAATTTACAACATTATTTTGTTTATTTTGAAAGTCAAATAACAATAAAATATAAAATCGATATGTCATTCCCTCAAAAATATAATTATCTATCTTTTTTGTAATGGGTGATTTTACTCCAAGATTACTTAAAATCATAGAAAAAATGATTCTACGTAAATGCGTTTTTGTCTATGTTGTTCGTGGGCCAGAGAGAGAAAACAAATAGTGCGCTGACATCCTCTAAAGCCGACATGTCTATCCTACCTAATAACAAATTATATCATAACTTGTAATTTTTAATTATTGTGTTCTACCCGCATGCAAATTCTAAATATTATATTCTATTAAAATAACAAAAAATACTATTATTTTAATCATCATATTAATTATTAAATCTTAATCAGTAAACTGCCACACTATTATAATATTAATTAATAGGTACAGATTGCAATCATAATAATATGTATATGTATTAATTAGTAAAAGTATTTTTTTTTATACTTATTCATGTATTATTTTTATTTAATTAGTTTTATTTATTTTCGTTTGAATTTTTTTAATCTTAGATATAAATATTTTGTTAAATAATTAAAATATTAATAACGTGTACACTCAAATAGTCAAATTGATTATATTATAATTATATAGGTATATGTGATGACGTGACGTATAGAAATTAAAAAATAAAGGACAAAATTAAATTATGTCGTAAGTACCTAACGGCTAACATGACAATTATTTACAGGCAATTGGTAAAATAAGGTTTGAACGAAACGCCTTTTTAACCAACGATGTATAATTTCAAATAAGTACCTATATTAATAATGACATGCAAATTATAAACCCTATACGTTGGCACCAAATAATTAAAAAATTTTATTCAAAACTGTACACAGGCGAAGCCTGGACGTACCTAATTCCCAAGTGTCACTTACTCACTTCACTGGCCTGAGTACCCAATCATTTTATTTTATATTTACATAGTAAATTACCTACTACCTAGTACCTACATAAAAAATGTATAAATTGATGAAAAATTTAATATTAAATATAAAATAGTTATCAAACATCAATAATGAATATACTAAAATTATTTCCTGGATAAGTTTTTTTTTAATGTAGGTATCTACCTAGTTAAAATTAATAATGCAAACAAAATATTACAATACAGTAATTAGTATTATACTTATTATAGTAATATAATATAGATTCTAATTAAAATTCTTTTATATAGTTATTATTTTATTTCTCGATTAGTTATTGACTATTGCCTCAGCTAAATTGTTTTTTGTGTACAATCATTAAATTTAAAAAAGAACACCTCATTTTCCACTTTAAATTTAGTATGTACACGGAAGTAGCGAAGTACGCTAAATAACACCGAGCGTACAAATAACCAAATTGAAGGTTTTCAATAATAGATTCTCTAAGTTAGTAAGCCAAAAACACCCTTTTAAGTTTTATTTGGAAACCTCATTAAAAAAAAAATGATATTTGGTAGTTGCAGCTGATGAAATGAAACGCAAACAGCGGTTATTAGGCACTGTTCAACCAAAAAAAAAAAAAAAACTTAAGTATGAAAAAATTATACGAAAAGTATTGATATAAGCAATGTGATTTACTGAATTTTTTATATCATAAGATTAAAATTATAAATTCTATGATAATTTATGTTTTATATTGACGAAATGAATTATGCATTTAATTTTAAAATGTATTCTAAATTATTTGAAATATATAACCTATTTTAAGTCTAGGTTAGAAAAAAACTACCTAATTAATTCAGTATTTGAAAAAAACAAAAATGTGTCGATCGTTTTTTCCCTAGATTTGTTCGCTTAGGGGACGTTAACTATTAAGCTAGTAATAACTAGGTAGGTACCAACATTGTTTTTCTTTTAATTATTTATAATAAATTATCAAACCATTAACTTTTTTAATAATATTTCTATATAAATACAATTTTTAATTAACAAAATGTATAAAATAATTATAGGGAAATAAATGCATCTATATGTTAAATCTATTCTATCCTCACTCAAAAGTCAAAGGTGCCTCACTTTATAATGTATGGTATAATAGTATTGTCTATGATGTATGGTTGAAAATGGCCCCCAATTTTGAAGTTGAGCCACTACTTAGTGTTAAGAGTTGATAATTTAAAAAAAATATAAGTTATACAAAATATATACACTAATACTGTCTAAAGAATGATGAAGTCTATGTCCAATGCAACATGATGGTACTAGGTTGTCTAGGTCTAAAATATTTGGCGGTCAATATAAGTTTATCAATTATCTATTTTATTAATTTTATTTCAGATCTGTGATATTAATCTTCATATTTTCATGTTATTTCGTATTAGAATTTAAAATAGGTTAGGTTATTTAAAATATGACTTTTAAATTAATTTTGTAATATGTATTATTATGATTATAAATTTGTAATAAATAATAATTGTTTTGAGTTATAATAAAATTGGTTTTTTTTTTTTGTTATAAGAATTTTATCATGTCCTACTTGTATACATATATTATAAATGTACAAGATTTTATTTAGTGAACATATTTAAAAGTATTTATCTTTAGTTTTTCCACACTTGTATATTGACTTCTATTTATCCAATAAAATTTCTGAAAACATGATTGGATTTCACAAACGCCTTAGATATTTAAAATAATTTTTTCACCTTAATATTATTAACATTTAATTATTTAAAATTATAAAAATCTGATTTTGAAGAATTTAGGAGTTTAATTAAAATTATTTCAAGTAAACTTCATGATAAATTAAAAAGTTACCAAATGCAGTTGGTAAAGTAGCCACTAGGTCTGTTTTGATAGATAATAAAGACTGGGACATCTAGATCGAATCAAATAAATCACAATGATTTACTTAACATGACTAAGTACACTCATTATTTATTATTAAATAGAGCAACTTCCCTGGTTTTTCTGTAGTAATCTGTATGGAACATCCAATTTCTTCTATCATGATTAAGTTCATTAATGTATAATCAATTTTTAACAAATATAAAACATAATTTACTAATTTAAATTATATTGTAATACAGGTTTTTTTTTTAAAAAAATTACATAATATACTCAATATCATTAAAAAAAACATTTTTAACCACTCATTATTCAATAAATATAATATGTTTAGGACACTATCAGGTATTTGGGCAGTCTAATAATTTAAAAAAAGGTCATACTTAACATAGCTGATATTATTATACCTTGGTTTCAACAATGTATAACTAATAATCATGACTATGGACTATAACTTACCTAAAGGATTTAACACATTATACACGTGTGACAGACTATTTATGGTGTGTATCATAATAAAATTGTATTTAATTAGAAATTTAAATTAACTCATAATAGCATCAAATAGTATTTAATTTATCACCAATGTTATACTGTGATTTATACACAAAAGATACAATTAATTAAAACTCTGAATCAATAATATTATCATTTATCAGTAATTTATCACCTTTTAAGATACATTTGTTATAAATGTAACGAAATTATATTTATTGTTTTACTTTTAACCATGTATAATATGTTTATATATACTAGTCGTTGCCAGATAAATTGAGACTCCGGCGGTGGCACTTTTCATTAGGTGTATCCCTTAGAGTAATAAAACTAAGGTGTACTAATAACTAGGTGTATCCCAAACTAGTTATTTATGGATAAAAACAAAATATATATATATATTAATATATTTTTGGTAGTAACCTTAGATCTAAGGTAGTTACATTAAAATACAGAGAACCCCTGATTTTTCGATATTGCGCCATCGACACTCCCTCAATTTATCTGGCGGACTGTAAAATGGTATGTTGTCTCAAGATTAACTCTTGTTGTATTATGCAATATAATATTCTAACCAACATACAATATTTTAGTCTTATTCTTTCACTGTAATTATAATTTGATTACAATTTAAAAAAAAAAAATGGTTATTATTTAAATGTATAGAACAAATACATTTTTAAAAGATAAATAAAAGAATCATTATTAATTAATTGAACATTGCACAGTATTAGATTAATTACCTACTAAATAATAAAAACGCCATTTTTTCAAAAAATTTTTTTTTATTTATTCACATGTTGAAATAGAATAAATTCATAATTTTAGTTATCCTAGAAATTCCTGAAAAAAAAAAACAAGAACAGTTAATTAAGCTTGTGTTTATTTATATAAGCTAAAGAATATTTACTTACTTAGCTACAATTCCGTGTTCTTTCGCTAACCTCGTTATGCAGTCATCTGACTCTCCCTAAAAAATAAATTCTTTGTTTATTACTAAATTAAATATGTCTCTAAAAATACTCTATAAATAGGATATCCAAGTTTAATTTAAGTTTTTTTAACTGTTAACACAAATTTAACAGTGTACTGTATTAAAAATTAAGGGCCAAAATGAGCAAAGTTTGAATATTTGTACATAAACTAAACAATTTAATACATTGTTTACATGCATACACTTGTTATACGCATTTTCTATCATATAAATAATTTATTTTCATTAAATACTTTGTAAATTTTTCTATTATAAAAAAACTGCAGAACACACGACTCGTGTTTGGTAAAATGTATTCAAAACACTGACAAACATTATCAAGTTCATTACTATTTACTACCTAACACTGGCAGAATTACAACTAATTGAAAGAATACAGGGTATTGACAGAAATACACGTAAGCAAATGTATTAAATAAATCAAATAAATAAACCATAAGCTAGAATAAAAGTTGAGAAGCACAAAATATGAACAAATATACATTCAAATTAGGACTGATAAAAAAATAAGTAAAAAATACAAAAGGAATTTATTCCTTTCATTCATTGTTGATTAGCGTCGTATGTTTAAGTCGTTTGTCATAATATCTTTTTATAACTATGGCGCAATATAAATTTTAATAATATAAATTATCAATCATTATTTCAGATGATCAAGTTTTATAATAGTGTTAAGTTGAGTATTAGTCGATATCATAGTAATATTATGTATATTAAACTTTAATTTAGTTTTTTGTGGATAACTTTGGTTATAAATTATTATCAACGGATTAAAATGTTGTCTTAAATACTTAGGTATGAAAATATATTTAATATAATACATTAACTAGATTAGTATTTACCTACTACCATTTAAGACATTATCAACGGCTTAAATTTGTCAACTAAACTAAGAACAACATTTTATAGTAAATTAACTAATAAACACATATTATACGGCTTTAATTTACTAGAAATTGTATAAATTAAATGAGTTAAGTATAATATATATTGTATATTAAATATACTAACCATACGACGAATAGCTCCACTAATGGTTAAGATTTTGTGATTTCCAGTAATGCGACCAGTGGACGAGTCGATTTCAGCTAAATTGATCTGAATAGAAGCGTGATCTTTAGCAGGAATGATACGGTTGCTGGCAGAGCTAAAAATTACAAAACGTGAATGCTAAAGAATGCCATGTGGCTTGAGACATTTTAGATGTCGTGATTATAAACAGATTTGCCATCATCCAAAAAACGCTTACCATTTCCTTGGGCAGTACAAGTCAACAAATTCACCGGCGTCGTTTTGCATTTTGAATTTTATAAGTTTCTGAATTTACAATTCAAAAATCCTAGATCGTAAGAAATCTAAAAAGATTTTATGGAAGTAAATACATTAAAGAAAATCAAGAGCTCGAGAATGATATGGTGTATAATATAACCTCAAATTTTTCGTACACAATTATATTGTCTTTGGTGGTGTAGTGTGGACTGGGAACAAAAAAAAAACGCACATTGTGTCGCTTACTCCATGAAATATTCATAGTTTTAAAATATTTATTTTCCCGGGTTTGTACTGCCAAAGAATATTCTTCTATAATGAAGTTCAATTATTAAATTAACTAGCTATCACAAATTCACAACTGAACTTCGGTGACTTGGTGCCAGTACAAAATGAATCCTTCTTAAATTTGGTTAACTAGTACTAAAATTTAGTGTAGTGCATGTGGAAAAATAATATTTTTGGTTTTCCGATTTTGTGTATAGATAATATTTCCGACATAATATTTTCAACTGCCCTGTCCAGCGTTGCTTTTTTAACCATTTAATAGCAGCATTTTTTTTTTTTAATTTTTTATGTTGAATGATACAAATTTGTTTTTCCTTGAATTTTTAACCTAACAAAAAATCAACAACTATCATTAAGACATTAAGTGTCAATAGTGTGAAACAAAAACAACGAAAAAGTTTTGTAGGTACTATTATACAACATCAACTATTCATCAAAATTATACATCAGAAATCAGTGTAAAGATTAAAGAAAATTTAATATCATTCACTGTTGTACTAAGCCACTAAAGGATCAACAAATTTCCTTAAAGAAGAGACAAGCTTCTGCATCAAATCCAAGTAATCCAACAATTGATGGACAAAGGCACAAGGGTAAGCGCGATAAATTACAAAATAAAGTAAACTACAAAAAAGTGTGGTTGTAGTAATATTGGCATTTTATTTAATACGAAATGCTATGGCAGTTTGTCATGTTTGATGTTACAATAGCTAGATAATAAGTAGGTAGTTTCCAGTTTTTTTAAAAAATAATCATTTTTGTAGGGTACATACCGAAATCATTATTTAAATTAATAATACAAGTATAATATTGTTTACCAACTGTGGAAATCCACAATTACATACATGTAATCGTATCGTTAAGGTCAGAAGGAAATGAAATCAATTGCTAATTAATAATTTAGTAATATCATAATAAAACATTATTTCTCGCCAATTTTAAGTAAATACTTACGTCTTACGTTGTAGGTACGTGTATGGTTTATCAAATACAAAACTTTCATTTTTCCAATTGTGTTGGTTGTATTGCCTATGTTCTGTCTTACACACGGCTCACACTTGTTTTCTGATTTATATTATAATATTATATAAGAATTATTAGTATTATTAATGCTGTTCTTATGAAAATCGTTGTGGATTGTGATTAGTGAGACGGTATATATAAAATATGTATATTGGTGTAGTTAAAGATTTGCTTATAAATTAGGAGAGAGCATTTTTTTTGTATAGCTGATTTTTTTATTCAGAATGGGATAAAGCATAGAACGGTGCTGATAAGTTAGTTGAATTTTGGTTGAAATGTATAAGGCCGCTACGTATGTCGTTTGCTTGAGTTATACCAAGGACTCAAGGTATTTCACTGTCAGTTGTCAAGGTATATTTTCGTTGTCAAAACTAAGTGGGGGAGATAGGTATATAGTTTAATAAACTTTATTTAATTTTAATATAGTAATAAGGATTATTTAAAATCTGAGTTCGAAAAAATTTTCAAACTTGTTTAAATTGATTTACGTGCTTAACACTAGATTCAAATACTCATATATACATTAGTCATCACACATCATAAATGGAACATTAATTTGAGAAAATAAACCTTTGATAATAACGTAAGAAGAACGTTATTCGTAAGAACCAATTTATTATTTTTATTACCCATAGTTATTAAGAAATAAAAAAAATTGTAAAATAGCTATCGCAGTGTCAATATAACTATAATATTTGTAGATTTGAATTAACGCTTTTTTATATAATAGTCTTTATTTTCGAAATTCTACAATATTTATTATTATGGCTAATGAATAATGACTTATATGAGTACAGAGCAGTATAGGTTCTCAGTTCTAACAGTGATAGTATTAAGTAATAATTAATAATTATTATCAAGTGATGTGTTAATTTAATGTGCAGTACCTAATCGAAAATTATAATCATTAATATAAGTACTACATTATCGTCGTTTGTCGAATCGTTATATCAACACATAATATTAAATTTATAAAATGTTACCCTGTATTTAGTTTAGAATAAGGAAAATGGTTTTAGGTACTCGGTATTAGTTTTAATTAGAAGTTATATAATAATCTTAAAAAAGTTAAAAGAAACACTCATTTGAATAACAACGATAAAATAGATAGACTTTTAAATTTCACCATTAACCTTATAGTATAATTATGAATATAAAATATATTTATTTTTTTTTAATAAATTAAATATATGCATTTACTCACAAAATAAATTAAAAATGTAACACTGCCTGTTAAATTTAGTTTATTAATGTAAAAATGAGAAAAAAAAGAGATTGATAAAAATATAAAAAGAAATTATATAGGTTAGGTAACAATAATTATATAATTATAATTTATAATATTATTAATATTATATTATGTAATATATAAAATATAACGATTAACGATATATAATAAATTCTTATTTCTTAGGTATAATGTAATTAAATGTAACAGCAATAATTAAACAATAAGCAATCAAGCTCTTAAAGAATATAGGTACCTATCTACATGAATCGTGATGACGTAATTGTAACAAATATAAGTAGGTACATCAATGAGCTGTCGCTTTTATAATATTGTTCGCTACGAAGAGACCTATTTCTTAAAGGCTTAAAAATAACTATAATCAACGATTATGATCTCTAGGACACCATTTTTGCTGAACTGATATTGGTTGACACTAAAAATTTGACCAGTTCTGAGTCTATACTTCATACTAACTGGGTAGATAATAATTATATATTTGTCCCCGTTTGAGATACCCCACATTTACACCACTGGTTTAGTGCCGTATAGGTATTATAATAATTATGCCTTACTGTACCTATGTGAATATAATTCTTTAAATAAAAAGTAGGCCCCTAAAATATTGTTATACCAAATATAACCCTATAACCTGCAAATGGTCCAAATTACCGTGCCCCCTGCTACGCGGGGTCCGCGGGTCCTCAGTTACACCACTGATGTGTAAATGTGCATTTAGTGCAAATTAGTTCTTAGGTATATACACGACTATAGATAATATATTTAATATTTATATAAATATACCTTATTATCTATAGCAGTGGATATATACTATACGCATAGATATTACTGCAGCAGAAGTAAAGAGGTTATCAATTTCAATTACCATTATTACATAGACTTCTACAACGCATATCCCTATTGGCTATTATATATAATGTATAATAAACGGTACACATCGTATATCTTGAAATTCTTGACATGCACTCGAATACTGAATTGTAATAAATTCTCCGGACTTCGAGTACGCAGGTAATATTTTAATAAACGTTTATTTGTTGATCTTTTTATAACAACGAATTATTTTAAAATATAGATTATTTTATTAGGTATAGGTACCTAGTTTAAAAATACACAATAATTAACATTCGGCTTACCTAATAATTATTTTAGTCAATAATAGTAGGTACTGATGTAATATACATACATTATGCATGATAGGTACATATTTATAGGTATATATCTATATATAAACACAAAAATAATAATATATATATAGTTATACAAATATCACAGAATTTTATCTAACAGTTACAATATATTATATATCAAAAAAAATTACAGAGATGTCAGGTTTCGGTAGTTTCATCATTTCCAAAAAAACTTGAGTACAACCACGCTACCACGCATAAGACCACACAGATGCAAATCATTATGAAGACAATTTTTTTCTGCAATTAATAATATTGTGTAACTTTAAAAATCTATAAAAATCTATTGTATTATAAGACATAAGTATTAATTTGTATTTTGTTTATCATATAAATTCGTTTCCTATAAATTAAACAATATAATATTGTTATTCGTACCATTCTCGCTTTGCTAGTGTATATGACCGCTTTTTTGGTTTCAATTTTGGCATTTTCAGCAGCTTCTCCGGCCCTTAACACATGTTGTTCTATACTATTAAGTATGTCACCCTTTAAAAAATAGTAAAAATTTAAAACTAATACTTAATTATTAGTACCATATTTTGAAATAAAGTAATTATATTAAGGCACAGAGTACAGGGCTACAGATTAAAGCAATTAGAAATGAAAATGTAATTAAAATAAAAAAATAAAAAAATATATATATTTAGATCTATTAATATGAAACATCTACTTAGTGTATATTAATGTATTGTAAAGGTATTCAATAAATTAATATTCAAATCATAAAACTGTTATATCAGTTTTACTTTTTAGTTTTTACATTAATTCTTATGAAATGCACGAGCTAATCAAAAATTACACGTGAATAGATTTTAATGATTTTCTAAAATTCTTGTTTATACTTAACTACGTGAAATCCATATCTTATTAGATAATATTTTAATCAAATTTCGTAAGCATCAAATACGAGATATGAAGACTTGAAAATAAATATAGTATATACTTATTACGTCTATTTAATTCTCGGATCTGAGCACTGTCACTGCGAATTACAATGAGTTAAATAATATTTAAGTTACATAGACAAATAATATACATATAATATTAAATATAATTAATCGTAATTATTAATTACAAAATTGATTCACACAAAGAAATAGATTGAGCTAAGAACGACAAACAATAAATAATTAAGACGAGTTTCTTACTAAACACCAGTAATTAATATTTTAACAATTTAAACTAGCTGTTTTAATAGCGTGATTGTAATTTGTAATATAGTAATATTATGTGACATAAAGATATAAAGATATGATATTATATATATTACCTATAAACTTAAATGGGTTTATTTTGACTTTGTTTATACATTATAATTTATAAGAATAAAAACTGTGAGGCACTCCGCACTCAATACAATATATTATTGCAGCGTAGTATAGGTACGCACGTGTATCTATCAGCAACCTGATATTGAAAAATCAGATGTAGAAAAATATAATGATAGTACCTAATAAACAAGGTAAACGTTTATACGTATTACGCATTAAGAATCACATTTTTTTGTTATACGTACTTGTTTTTGACACGTCCGTGGTTTTTAAAATTTTAAATACATACATAATGTGCTATAAATAGATGTACTTATTATTGCAATCAGTCGACAAACGATATGACAATAATAAAAATTAATTTATGATAACCAGAGATGGATCCATAAGTTATTGGGTATAGGGATTTAAAGCGAAATTAACGCTATGTATACCTATACAACATTGTCGCCACTGCTGCAAAACTTGCATTATATTTGAACTATATATAATATAATATATGTATACCTATGTCCTATATAGATACGTAAAGGAGAGGTAATGAGATATATATAGAACTATAATATTTATAATTTATATTATCATCATACTTGCTTTTCGACCAGCAACGCCATCTCAACAAACATGTCTCGGAGCTCCTGGATGCTCTTCTCCAGTTTCATTAGTTCTATGTGCCTGTCTTGGACTTCTTGTAACGTGCTCCTAGCTTCCAGTGTTTCGGCAATTATCTGGAATCATTAATTTTTATTAACATATATAATATATACATGTATTACATAGACGACTAAATAGTTTTTATATTTTGTAAGACGTAAGGTACATGCAAAAATCAAAAATAGCCTTACATTGCCATTGAACACGGCGGAATAGTTGCCTTGACTGACTAGTTCGTCGAACTGATCGTTGGATATCTCTGCTTTCGCTGCAGAAAATTCAAAATATACGACATTAACATATCATAATCGGATGAACCATGAATTATGTATTAAGATCTATATAATCTTAATATAATATGTTCTATTTTAAAAAAAAATGTAATCACTCACCTATATTCACGACTTTTTGCATGCGTTCCTCGCATTTTTCTTTGTATACGATCTGCTCTGCATTGAACTCGGCTAAAGCTTCGACCAACATGTGTATCGTGGTAGCATGTTGGGTTTTTCGTATCCGCAACGCGGCGCTCACTTGTTCGTTGTCACCAGAAAACTCGTCTTCTTCCTGGTTAATCTGTTTTTCTAGCCCTAAAAAGAAAACTCCATCAAATATTTTAAACGCTCCGACAAGCACGACTATATATATCCGGTTTTTTTCTAGTATCACGGATACTATATAGGTTAATACTATACAGGTTAACCTAATGGTTTTGACAAAGCCAAATATAAAACCAAAATATTATTTTTATATACGGCTTTCTAGTATATACTAGGTGATTTTTTTATTTACCTTATTTATTTTATTATTTACACGTGTTATACACGTGGCATTATTTTATTTACCGCGAGATTTTTACGTTTTTCCTTTGTCACTAAATTATTTCCTGTCTCGTGAGTCGTGATTAATATATATATATATATATATATATTTAAATATTTCAACAATGGTTTCAATTTATTTTAAATTCAGTCATCACAAAGTGATTAAGCAATTGTTTTTATGGTTAGTATTAAGTATAATTTCATTTCGGTGAAATTAGTCGAATGATCATGCAAACATTATTTAGAAATGTAGAAATCTGTAGTTAGTATAATTTCATATTTAAAAAAACTATCATCAGTTATCACCGCCTTTTGGTTTTAATAAGTATTTATATAAAAATAGAACTTAGATTAATATTTGATTATCTATAGGTATTCGTCCTATCGCGATAAGTACATAATACATACATATTATACTTTTTGTATAATATACTACACACACAAGACGTGTATGATATATACATACATGCGTGTTGTTTAAAAAAATATTAACTAGTAAGTCAAGATGTCCGGTATATCATTTTATTAATGAATTGCCGATAAGGGCCTTGGCGGTGTTCAAGAATATTTTTTATTATTTGTATATATATATATATATGTACAGAAAATATGACATTTCCGAAGTCCACTGTTGTTCGAGACCTTGATGCCCGTGAATCCGTTCTGGACAGCCTACAGATTACCATTTACGATTTCTTTTATTAAGGATATTACCTCGTTCATATTAAGTGAATATATATATAAAATGTATATGTATGTGATAAAAACATTATCAAGCGTTTATTATTACCGTGTCATTTCTATGGAATATTCATGAAAAAACTGTTTAATAATAATAATAGAAGTGTGAATTATATATATAAAAAATAAATATTATATATGAAAAACAAAGTTCAAACTAAATATTGTACATCATTATTATTATTAATAATACTCACATGTTCTATTATCTATAATAGATACCTACCTATTCTATACTCTATATATTTATCTAACATTTAAGGGCTGAGTGTAATAACTTAGATAAAAAATAATTTATTACTATTTTATACCTCAAATAACCAGTATTTACAATATTTTATTTTTTTTTTTTTTTTGGTATCTTAGATTTTAATAACTTGGTTGAAAATAATTTTAAACATTATGGAGTTAAAACCTATCTGGTTATCTGGTTATACTGACATTTTTTTTTTTATTTATAAATATTAGGAATTTAATTTTAAATATAAAATAAGTATCATTAAATACCTATGAGTTATAAAACGAATGTTCAATACTGCGCACTAAATGTCTTAATGAAACCATCACCATTCACCATTATAATTTCGTAAAACATGTTTAGACATTAAATTCTAAATAAAAATTACCACAGTGCCTGTTGCATCGAGATATTATAAAGCATTTGTTCGGTTTCCTATATCCTACAAAAACCCACTTTTTGAAAAAGATGAAGTTATATTTTAGACTTAAGTTGTTACATCATATAATTAATATAAAAATTACATCCAAATCGAACACGATTTTGTAATTATTATAAATTTATTATGTTAATATATATAACCTTTCAATGTGGTGCTGACTTGTTTCCCCATTTTTTTTACATTTTCTGTTTTTATATCTACATCTCGTTTCATATCTGAAAAATAAATAAAATAACGGAAATATTATAAACTATGTTAATCTTTTATTGTCAAAGGCGCAGCTGTTGCTTTATATATTATTATTTATTATAGTATTATATAAATACTTTATACGACAGTATCATACTTTCATCTTGCCTGGGTAGAAGTAGTAACTTTCCATGTAATGTTCTCATCAACACTACATGCTCTTTGATTTGTCTTATTTTCAACCGACACTGTTCGATCTGTAATATTGTTATAGTATTATGATTTATTTTAAACGTCAGTTTAAAAACAGTTCGTTGTAATAATAATCGTGGTATATATTATATATTTGTATGTATTATTATCGCCATACCTATGTTACTTGTTTATATTATTATATTTTATCATAGGTGTTTCAAAGAAAATTAAAGCAAAAATTAGGCATTGGACGAAACATTATCATTATCATCAAAACATTATATCATATTATATTATACGAGTACATACTAATTTACAATTATTATTTTTTCAAGATTCCTTCACAATACATAGGTATATATTATATAGGTAGGTAGTACTCATCGTCACAATGGATATTTGGTTTTATTAACTTTCTATTACACAAACCATAAAAACGCTCACGTCATAATTATTAATCAAACTTCGATTGAATTATACAATTTTTTTTTTCATGTCGAACTCTGGGCGACTGGCCATAATTAAATACGTATCAATATAAATTTATCTTAGATTTTATAATGTACTTGATTGAAAAAATGTTCCATGTAACCATACTCAGAGTCTTGAATGTCTAGAGCTACGTTGTCCACTCCTCTCATGTTATTTCGGGAATCCATTCTGTTGACGTGATTTGGAAATACATCTTCAACGATCTTTAAAAAAAATAAATAAGATAATCATAAATAAACGATGCGTACATAATATATATTTACAACGAGAACGTCAGTGAAGTATTAAGCACAGACGGCGTAATATTTGTAAAATGAGCTTAAATGGGTTAGGAATAGGTTTGTTCTTTGGTATAGGGCTAAACGACATTATTTCAAAACAAATATAAATAAGCTCCACTGAGCACTGAGGTTAGGTCTAGAGGTTGCCAAACCATGTAGGTATACTCTTATATTATACATAAATTTTAGTCAAGCAATAAATTATATTATATAGTTCACTTTTATTAATCACGCATTAATGTGAATTGAAAAAATTTTGCTTATGGAAGACTTATTTTATAAATTATTAAAATAATTACAACCTCACATACATAATTTTTTAATGTTTAATTCAGAGAAATAATTAATATTTATCATACTTAACTGGCTACTTAATATTTTTAATAATTAAAACTACCTATATCTTATAAAATATTTTTTCATACATATAGTCGTATAATTTAAAAGAACGCTGCAGTGTTTTATGTATGGTTGATGCCGTTACTAAATTATTATTTGGACATAATTGGATAATTAATAAATAATCTTAAAACAATAAATCTAAATATATGTATATATTGTATATACCTAGTAATATAATATATGAGTGTGTATTTTTTTACTTGTTATATTAATTAATTGACATGAATTTTAATACATATTAATTATTATTATATTTAGTATTTCAGAAATGAGAGACCTCTAATTAAGATATTTTTATAATGTGTGACTCAAAATAATCAGTTATTAGAATATTACATAAATTTAATGATTTAACCTAACTGGGCTAACCAAACTGCATTTATAATTTTATAATTTGTTTATAAATAAGATATTATTATTATCAATATTTAACTAGGTACCTATATAATAGTATTTTTATATTTCTACTTCCTATTAAAAAAAAAAAAAAAATAGTTAAGATATTATTTTTAAATAATTGTATAATATAAATAAACATTATTTTTACTTTGGTAGTTAAAATTTAAATTTAAAAGAATTATGATAAACATTTTTTCTTTAAACCCAGGATGTCGTGGAAGAAAACCTTAACAGATTGGGAGTATAGGATTGAAGGGAATTAGTTCAGGACCGAGAACAATTGAGGGATATTATGATGGCGGCCAAAACTCATAAATTAGGTATAGATTGTATATTCTCTAATAAATTAAAAAATAACCACGCGTGTTTTCCATTTATAATTATAAACTCTAGTCTCTACATTTTATCTCAACTACCAACACATTTTGGATTTAAAACATAACAACTTACATACCTATCATTAATCACTAAAATATTAAAAAATAACCTTTTTCGTAACAGTTTTAAATTGATCTGTTGTTTTATCTATCTATAATTCTATAATTAAAATGAGATTTCAATATTGTTCTATTTTTTAATTAGTTCAATTTAATCTTGACATTATTAATTATAATTATGTATTTGAAATAATAGCTAAGTATCTACTACTTTATTCTAACCTATCCAGACTATGACTCAAGAATTATGATAAATTAGAATTGGATATTACTTTATTTTATTATTTTTTTAAATTGAAAAATCAACGGTCTGTAGTTTATATGTTTTAACGAGATTTTTATATAGAAGGTTTTGTTATCTTACATTATTATTTATTATATTCAATCATTATTCATATCTAATATATGTACAAATTACATAGATAAACGTAATTATTATAGATAGGATTAATGTTTTGGTGTATTAATTTAGATAATAATAAATTATGTATTTATACGTCTTTATAGTTCAATGACATGTTAAATATAACTGTTTAACCCAAATTATTGTACTGACTATTGTTTTGTACGTAGTATAATAGATCAAGTATTAAGAATACAATACATATCTATATAATTACAGATAAATTGCAATATGAAAAAAATAGAAATCAAAATTTATACCTAGTATATTACTCAATATTGTATATACGAAACAACGAAACACAATTCCAATTTTTACGTCTACCCGGGTAAACAAATATCGTTACGAGCAGTATAATCACTATAATTTACTAAAAAATGTATTATATTACTACATATCTACATGGTACCTATTACCTAATATATATTATATATAATATATATTTATTATATTTCCCTCGCTTTTATATCAATGTTTGTTAACCAATGAATTCAACACATATTATATGTATATACTAACACGAATATTAAAATCAATTTACATTGTTTTTTGGCATATTTAAAACAGCATTAATTTTATCATCTGTAAAATATATTTATATAGGTAGTAATATATTTTATGTTATAAGTGTTGAATGTTGACGGCGTACTATATCTTGTCCTTCTACATAATATGTTGCTTATTGATCTAAAAAACATATATTATATTTTATTCAAGTATAATATAACTAAAGTCGTATATGTATAATAGATATACAATATACTCGGCTAATCGTTTTTCTCTTTCCAGTATTTTGTATTTGACTAATACGGCCTTTTATTCGCTATAAATTATTATTATATTATGAATACAATAAAAATAATGTTCCTTATGGTTCCGCACTACCGAATATTAACTACAGCGGCACTCACCTAATGCAGGCCTTGAAGTCATTGTGTTAGGGAAAATTAATTGGTGCCATTTTCAACAGATAGATCAGAACTGCAGTTGGCACAACAATAAACCAATTGTGTATGTATGATGTTTGTGGTAAAAAAAATATATATTTATATACCTACCTATATACGTAGTATATATAATAATTTAAAATATATGCGTGATCTACGGAAAAATTTAAATTTTTATTTATAGTCAATTTACATAGGTAGGTATAAAAATTCTATTGTTGATGCGTATAGATACACCAAAATAATATTATAATGAGCAAAACATATAGTATGTGTATGTCCCACGTTTTATTTAATCGCGGAGACTGCAGAGTTGTTTCTAAACAACTCATATAGGTACTGGCGCATAGTGCAACGAGGATCGTCATTCATTAAGAGGACGCCATACCCGCATTTGTTGTCTCTGTCCTACACACGCGTAATATAGTTAAAAATTGTTTTGCATGGGACTACTTTACTCCCTCGATATTTATATCAAAATTACCAAAATTAAAAATCCCATTGGGAAGAACTTTACCTGTGTCGTAGCGTTTTAATTTTTTTGATAACATGAATACAATTAAAGTTTTCGGTTTAAGAACTTTAGGGTTTTTACATTTAATTATTAAAAATTATTGGTTACCACTATCAAAAAAATTAAAACGCTACGACACAACGACACAGGTAAAGTTCTTCTCAATGTGATTTAAAATGTTGGTAATTTTGGTATAAATATCGAGGGATTAAAATTGTCCCGCGCAAAATAGTTTGTAACTATGTTACGCGTGTATAAGACAGAGACAACACATGAAGGTATGGCATCCTCTTAAACAATATACTATAGGTAGTATTTAAGGTACCTATACCTACCTACGACACAATCAACTTTTATGAACGGCCACTATACTTGCACGCTCCATATCACGAGTATAGAATTATTATCTATTTAACCATGCTCTGTATCTATACACAAAACAAATTATAGAATGTTGAAGATTGTAGTATTTTGTTCGGCCTGTCAAAACGAATATTTACATAGTTAATCAACTGAAAATCGACGAGAACAAAAATACTATCCTAAAAATGACATATCTCCGACCTAGGATGCACCTTATGTACCTAACCGTTTTACATTTTTCAGTCTAATACAATATTTATGTAATTTTAATTTAAAACATCTTTGTTTCATTTATAACAACTAAACGAAATATTTTTAATTGTGTTTTGTCAGTCAGATTTTTTTTTTTTTGTAGATAAGACAAGTGTAATTAAGTCACAATTATTACATATATATGTCTCAATCAAATATTTAAAATCCAAGGTTATACTTTGTTATTAAATACTGATATTAATTTAGTTATACAATGGGCAATTAAATGCCAATGATTGTGTATTAAATATGTGGAAAATACTAAATCTAAGTGACTAAGTATAATAATAATAATAATAATAATAATAATAATAAAATATAATACCTATTGAAGATTCGGTAAATGAAGTACACTTTTAAAATTACTATATAAGCAATTGACGTAGATATTTTGTACTTAATTAAATATTGAGTAAAAAGTTAAAATTCTTAATTATGTATTGGTGCCTGCCATTATTTTCTGATGTTATTTATTAATTACTTATATACTACAATAAAATCTAACAACTATAACATTAAATTATTTTTATATATTATATTGAGTATTGATATAGTCATAACATTGTACATTGATAAGTCCCTACTATACTAGTATTAAGAAAAGGTATGTTAAATCTTAATGCAATATTGACTTTGTATGTAGCTAGGTATTTAAATTATTTTTATTGTAGGTTTATGGAAAAATTATGCTACCTTATTAAAACATATTCGAATAAGTTAGGTAGTATTCATTTATAAATTTTGTACAATTAATTTAATTACGAAAATACAAATAGGTACCTACATTATATAATATTTTATAAAAGGCTTAGATATACAATATTGAATATATTAAAATATTATAGTATTATACTATATGTTCTTGCATAGTTATTGTTTTATATTTTTTTTAAATATTCATATCGTCTACAGATAATATTTAAAAAAATATATTACTTACAGCTTGTAACTCTTTCAGTCTATCTTTAATCATAATTGGAATAAATAAATAAATTCTATTCACTTTTGCAGCATAAACATGTTAAACAATAAAGATTACACTACAGTAGATAGGTATTAAATACATTATTATTGTGACAGTGTACATTCGGCGCTAACAAAATCGAAACTGAAACGGCGATACACGAGTTTTGAACAGTACCTAACAACTTTATGTAACTCCCACTACGTACCTACACTACACTATAAGATTATTACGAACAATATTACGCTTTTAATTTTATAGGTATCCATGATTCATGCATAAACAATAAAGCATGAATCGTCTAAATTAACTACTGTAATCATTATAGTTTGATTAGTTATCTGAATAAAATAGTATTATTACAATAAATTATTATAAATTAATATTTTTAATGCCATCTCGTATAATTATATGATCGTACACTTAGTGTCTTAGTTCAAACAATTTATAAAAGACATTTTTCTTAATTTTCATATTCTTAATAATGTATACTACTTCAATTTTAAAGTCGAATGAAAATACTAAAATATCGTACCTAGGTATCTATACGACTACACGGTAGGTATAGGTGTCAATCTATCGCAACGAGTCGTTACCAGACAATGTTTTCGATTAATGCGTTTTTAGGCTGCATCTGAGTTCCGTCCCATATAAATATATAATATAAAAATTGAATTTAAAGACGTAGATACTTGTTCCGTTCCGGATTTTTTTATGGATATACTAATTCCATCCTGCATGTGCCAAGTCTTTTATATTATACTATAGGTATATAAAATGTACAAATTAATAACGTCGACCATTGAGTTTAATAATAATTAATAATATATTATTTAGAAATATAGATAGGTAGGTAATATGATTTCAGTTATCGCACCAAATAATATTGTATTTAACAATATCAACATTTTATTTATTTTTATTATTGAGTTTGACTTAAACAATTTAATATATATTGAATTTTGAATTTTGTTTTATTGTACATATTATTACGATTAATTATGATTAATTACGATTAAATTACCG
>VUJU01001335.1:37560-60320 GCA_009835225.1 Aphis craccivora | reverse complement strand
ATCATATTATAAAAAATAACATCAGGATAGTATGCGGTGCTCGTGCCCCTAAATCCGTGGTTGTGTAGGCTGAAGCCTACACTGCTTACGCCTTAATCCGGGCCTGGTTGGAGAATTTAAATATAGGTTTATTGGTGTGAGAAACATAGGTGAATTGTTGAAATGGCGATGTACAAAAAATGATTGTACAGCAACAATTTATTCTGGACCAGAAAAAAATATCGTACTACAATCAAATGGACAACATAATCATGAGGGAAATTCACTAAATAAAATTCAAAGGCAAGTATTACGTGAGAATTGCAAACGACGGGCAGAAGAATCAATATCAATGCAACCACTTAAATTAATTAGACATGAACTAATTCATAATACTGAACTAACATCAATTGTCCATAACGATTTGAAAACAGTTCGTAAAGCCATGTATGATAGACGAAGAAAAACACTTCCTGAAATACCTATGTCCCGAGAAGACATATTTTTGCAGTTAAATTCAATAAAAACTCAAACTCATAGTAACTACGTTCCTACACGAAAAATATACCTACATCTATTATAAATAATACATTCAAAAATACATACCTAATATATGTATTTGATTTAGCGATGTGTTTTTTTTTATAAAATTTATAACTATTATGAACAAAAAGAGTTTTATTTTAAAGTTAGTTATAAAAACAGTGTAGGTAAGTTATTAAACTCCATTCTGATACCTACTACAATATCCATTGATGGAGGCTCAATATTATTGAACCATATTTCAAAATTGATCAGAAAGAAATATGAAACAATAACAAACAAATTGGATTATGAAACTTTCAGTAATTATATTTTAAAAACCCAAATACATCTTTATTATGGATTTCATATACCTATTCGGTGAAAATAAAATCACTTCCTAAATAAAATAATACCAAGTCTTTAAGTTTAGATGCTATACCAAGTTTTTTATTATTTTTTTATTATTTATAGGTACAAGTACAATAGATATGACAATTAAAATTAAAATTTTACTTATTTCTAGTAAATGTAATCTAAATACATTTATTTGTATTTAAATTTAGATCGTTATTTGTTCACCATATCGGCTGAATTGATTGAAATCATACTGTAATTTACTACAGCCATTAAACTAAGAAATTTGCATAAATAAATTTAAATCATCCACAAAATAATGTGGATTTAAAATATTATTAATTTATGTATGTTATATCATTGACAACAATTATAAATAGTGGAGGCAAAAAACCTTGTGGAACTCTATAAAACTGTCTTAATACTTTGAGTAATTGAATTTCTATTATAACTTGTTGAATTGTGTCAGATAGGTTTGGTTTAAACCATAAAAGGATAGAATCTCTGACACCGACAGATTATTTAGGGAAAACAAATATTTCGCCTATTCCGGAAACAGAAAATGAGCAGGATGAGAAATCAATAATATATCTTAATTAAGAAGCGGACTATACGTATGATATCACGAAGAAAAAAAGTTGTACTAGAAGTATTATATTATACTACAGCTTATATAAACTGATTCAAAGGAATTCATAAATTATCTCCAATGGTAGGTATCTGGGCTGTAGTTAGCGCCGTTAGCAGGATTATTTTTAGAATATAAATATCTATTAGGAATATTATTAGGCACGTTGCTTTCAGCTTCCTATCATTGTTTAACTTCAAAAAATATTAAAATTAGAATTATTAATTTTTGAAGCTTGAGAGGTACGTTTGAGATATTGGCTGAACAATATATTTTGGATATTTGTATGCATATTGATGTACTAGCATTGATCAATGGTATTCTTATATAGGTACATATTACATAATACATATTATTACCAATATTACCTAATCCAACATATTACAGTCTTATTTAAATAATTGTACTTAGGTAAATATATAGATACACCAGAATACCTTAAACGACTTATAATAACAGTTATAATAGTTATACGTCATAGCGTTGTATCATAATTCATAATAGTATAATACTTACATTTTTATATAGTATACCTACTCAATAGCACAGAATATAATAATAACAATTATAATTAGGTACCAAACATACATAATATTGATATTTTAATTTGTGTGTGTCGAAAAAAAGTTATTTTTTATTGGTTACGTGGTATTACTGCCAAGTAGTAAGTACAAGCGTACAGCATCAAGCCATCAAATCAATAACTTACTTTGAACACGGTCCGTGTCCCTAAACACGGAACCGTGGCGGTGTATGTGAAAACTGAAAAGTATCAAATTATACTATATTGTAGTGTCTTAACGTTACAATTTCTGGCACTTTTGCCTTGGCTTCGTAATATAATCGCAACTTTTAACGATAAATTAAACATAATATTCATAAGTCAATAATGTAAAAAAAAAAGACTAATTTTTAATTTTTATATTATAGTTATTTTGAGATTATTTTAATCTATAGGTAGATTAGCTGTAGTAGTAAATATAGCAAATATTTTAGTAAATCATCATGGTTACTAAATCAGTATCGTGTAAGTTGGCAATTTAGGTATTTGTGTACGAACCAAGTACCTACTACCTACCATACGTTATTGAGTACTGAAAAATTAACAAAAACATAGTTAAAAATACTTTAATTTTTCTTTCAGTTATTGCTAAAATCAGACACCTTCAAGATTATCAACTACGATTGAGCTATAACATGCTGCCTTGTCCAACTGGGCTAGACATAGCTAATTGTTTAAAATATTTTTCTCAAGTGCTTCTGAGTAAGCTTGAAATTTTATAATTCATAATTTTATTGATGAAATTTCAATAAAAAGTGTATAACCTATTACTTAAATTAATTATTACTCATTTAGTTCAAAGTACAAAATTATATCAATAATTTATGTAAGTTTTGACGTTTTGTCATTATAAACTATCATAAAAGTGCATAAAAAAGGTACTTGGGTACCTATAGCAACATTTTTTGATATTTGTATAGAGATATCGATAAGTAGACTTGTCACTTGATTATGAATTTATGTATAGGTAATATGGTTTTAAATTTTTTCGTAAAATAGCCATGTATGATGTTATATTTTCCATTTTTGACGTAATTTTCAATGATATTTATTTGATTTTAATGAGTAGGTACCTAAACTATACATTATTGTCAATATATGTACAAGTAGTTGGTAGTATTTTTGACATACTTATTAGCTATTTTCTATTAATAAATTTTATAAGTTTGATAATTTTATATTCAATTACATTTATGCCACACGCCAGGAAAGAATTTTTTTTATATTTAAGTAATTTTCTCATCAGTATGATGTATGAATAATATAGCAGGTAGAATCACTAGTTCTAAAGAATGTGTGATAGTCGGTGCCTGGGCCAGACGATTCTTGGCGAGAATAAATATAAATATTTGTGTGCCGTGTGTGCAAATAGTGCCATATGAATTTGAATTTTAAATTTTTTTATAGTTTATGATAATCCACTAATTTAAATTGTTTAATCGTTTAACACGTCTATAACGTGCATAAGGCAATTATCAAACCGATTTTATCACCCAGCTATACTTACCATCATCTTTTATATTTTACTCCACGCCATCACATTTTTTTTTGTGTTAAATATATAATTAAAAATAGCGTATTAGGTACTCAATGTTTATTTCAATTTTACAAAGATTATTATATTTTGTATTTCAATAGTTAAATGTAATAAAATAATTAAAAACATTATTTATAAAAAATAGTTATCTGTCTTGTATTTATACAACCTTTGCTAATTGTTAGCTTTTCTGAAAACTTGAACTTAATAAATAAAAAATCGCTATTTAGTAACAAAAACATTATTTTTAATTTTTTTTTTTTTTTTTATTATTGAACAAAATTTGTATATTTACAATCTGTATTTACTAGTTATAAAATAAGTAAATTGGATGGATTTTGATTGTCAGGAGGGGAAGTCACCTAGTGGTAGCACCCCGTGAGTTTAGTATTTATTATAAAACTAATTAAATTATTAATTTTCTTTAATTTTTCTACTCTTTACAATTTTATTTAAAGGAAATTATTATATTATATATAGTTCAGTAATAAGTACCACTTTTTTTTGATTTCTACTGCAAAATTGTTATTATATTTCAAGAAATAATTTTTTTATTAAAAACAACATTTAATATGTTTCAGCAATGTTAAAGGAAGTTTCAAAATCACCACATGAAATGATTTTATACCCAGAAATGGATACTACTCGTTTAGCTCTCTATCCAACATTGGATTACACAGGCTTGTATTCTGCTCTTGAATCTTTACTTCATTCTGCATCTTCTATTAATACTGGTTTACAAGGTTAGTTGTAGGTTTATAATTATAGATATTTCAATGAGACTTCAGATACTTGTTGGTAGGAAAAGGGTACTCTGGCATCTCTATAATTATAAGGCGGTTACATTTGTATACCTAATATAAGTTGTCTGTGATTTTTTTTTAATTTAAATACAAATTACAAATTAATTGTTACATCGAGTATAACAAAATTACTAATGATCTACTTAAGGTATATAATTTGTTACCCAAACCATAAAGTCATTCTATTTATATATATTTATAAACATTTAATTGGTGCCTACTTCATTGTAAGTAGGTATCTACATTTTGGAAACATTTATATGACACATAAAACATTTTATTAGCGTTTGGAGAAGCATTCAATCAATGTGTGGCTTGTTTGGTTCCCTTTCTTGGTGGCGATACTTTGGAAAGCTTACCATATATGATTGCAACTGCATTTCAAGTACTACCTTCATCAGTACACCATGATTTAATCAACACATTATGTTATTTTGTGATACCATTTACAATACGTAAATTTATTAGTATTTATCAATACTTATATTTTTTTAATTTGACTCTAATACAAGTTCATTAATTTTGTTTTTTAGCTAGAAATAAATGTATGAATAATGCAGCATTATCTGTAGCTGGGATTTTATTACTAGTTTTTCAAAATACATTTGATACAGGTAAATTAATATATTAATTAAAAATCTTAACTACGTTTTTATTTGTTGTGGTTTGTTCCTAGCATTACATTTACAACTAGTTGAACGTCTTATGACATTTAAAAAAAATATAAAGAAAGATTTACTGGTGGTAATTGCATATGGAACTTCAGTAGCAAGATATCATGCTGCAAGGTTATTATTCAATTACTGGCCTCTATACAATGCCAATAAATTTGACAGAAATAAACCTAAATCGATTGGTAATTATTGATATTATTATTTCATGTTTTAAAACAATTAGTTAAGTTTACAAATAGGATTTACTCACATAATTTGTTCACCCATTTAAATAGATACAATGTTAAATTTTTTATTTAAGAAAAAAATTAACTACTTTAAAAATAATTTTATCATTTTTAATTTACTAAACTCATACTATTCTGTATTAAGGATATAACTTAGATAAGGGTTGCCAGATTTTAAAATTACCAAACCGGGACATTATATTATTAAATAACCTTTTTTTTTTAGTATAGTTAGTATAATTATATGGATATATTAAAAATCCGTTATTTTATTTAAAATAATAAACAATACAATTTTGTTTACATAAACTACATTTATTTCATTTACATTTATTAGTTATAAGCTAATATTGATATTTTTCTGTTGAATGGATTTTTTTTTCAATGCAGCTATATTATTCATAATTTTTTCATAAAATTCAATACAAGTTAGGCCAAAATTCACTTTACATACGTGTACAATATTATTCCATGTTTCATTATTAAATAATACAATAACCGACCGTGACACTGGGACATGCTGTTAAAACCAGGACGAATGGCAAGCCTAACTTAGGTATATGTAATTCATTATATTTTAAAACTAATGCCAAATATGTTATTTTAATTATTTTAAATTTCCAAGTATCTATCTACATTGTAAGTTAAATATGTAATTAATTTACTTAATATGTGTTTAAAATGTTTATAAAAACATTTTGAAAACTAATTATATACTCTTGTATATATTAAAAAAACTATATTATTTAATAATTAAAAATGACTAGTTTAAGTAAATACTAATTAATATGTTAATAATTACTAGTATTACTAGTATATATAACCATTCTTTCTATATAATATTGTGTTAATCTATTAAATTATTATTTTTTTTTTGATTATCTACATCATTTTAAAAATTTACTTGGATTTTAATAAAACTAACAAAGTAATTCATTACTTGAAGGAAATTGGTTGGCGTTACTATGCCAAAAAAAAAATTGCCCAAAAGTGGGATATGGCCCTGCTGAACGTGTATGTTTAAACCATGAATTATCTATGAAACATGCTGAAAACTGTCCACCACCATTTTACTTATGTACTGATTGTGCAGAAGATTTACATAATAAAAAACCATCATATCAATTCCATATTGTTTTACAACCATTACTTTTAGCTACATGGAAATGTGAATATCAAGTAAATAAAGTTATTATTTAAGTTTATAATTATCTTAATTTTAAATTCTACAGATATATTTAAATTATTTTAAGGAATGTAAATCACAAAATACTATGATTAGTGTGACATGTTTTTCACCTGAGTGTGCATCTATGAATAATAATCGACCCATAAGATTATGTTCAGATTGTAATAAACACATTCATTCAGAAAATGTTGACCATATTGTTCACTGGACTTTAAAATCAGCTGGAGAACTAGACAATGAGATGCAAACTTATTTGGTTGAGTCAATTGTTAGGTAAATATTTAAAAAATTATTTATAATGTATTTAAATTAAATAATATTATGTAATACATTTTAGTTTATTAAAAGAAGTACGGCCACCTATTTCTGAGGCTACTAAAGAAAGCCAAACTAAAGCAGCTGTATTTGGAGCTAAGGTTAAGGGAACAATGTCATCTAGTAAGACGGATAAAGAGGATGAACAACCAGAAGTTACAATAAATGATAGACAACTTATGGGCAGAACTGGTGTTTGGTTATTAGTTGCTTTATATCGAATAGAAGATCAAGAACCTCCTCGTTCTAGTATAATGGGAAGATTATTATCAATACTATTTCATTGGTTTCATGTCACTGCTTATTCTTATGATGGTAAATTTGAACCTCAGATATATTATATATATTTACCTAAAAATTGTTTTTGATTCTTAGTAAAGTAAGCTATTGGTTTTACAATAGATTTTTTTCTATTATAAAATTATTTTAACAATTTATAACTTGAAATTTTCCAAAAGTTCAATAAATTACATTGTGAATTTAGATTTATGTCTTTAGGGTTATCTATATCAATTATTGTACAAAAAAAAAAAAAAATGATAATTTCAAAAAAATTGACTTAAAACTGTTAAATAAATTTAAAATTTAGGTACTTCCGTGATATCTCAACTACCTTAGGTGTACAATTGTGTTATCTCAACTACCCAAATATTTCCAAGACTACCTACCTATTATATGACAACTGTGTTATTTCGACTACTGAAGTTTTTTTAATTTTTTTAATTCAATTAAATGCAATTAAAAATGCATAAAAATTTTAAAAATATAGTAAATAATATAATAGTATTAAAATGACTCTTTTTGTCTCGCAAATTCCTTTGAATATTCACTGTTCGGAAAGTACCTTCCCAGCATGATTTTTTCTTTTCGTAAATTAACTTTCATCAATTTCTACAATTTTTCCTTGTGATTTATTTTCAATAGTCATTGCACATACTTCACGTAAGTAATTTTTCTAGTCAATAACTTTATTTTCACATAAATTTAATTCTTGTTCACACCACTTAATACTTGTCATTTCATTTGACATAAAATGTTTATAATCAACTTATTGGCTTATAGTAAATTGTACACCGAAAACAAAATTAAATTGTACATTACAATAATACAGATTACAACTCGAGAATATATATTTATTAATAAATTCTTATACGAAGGTAGTCGAGATAACACGGAAGTACCAAAATTTATATTTAGTATATAATTTAGTTGGGAGATACTCATCAACTTATGCAAAATCAAATGTACTTGAACATTTTTGAAAATTTTTTTTATCATATTTTTGCTATGTATTGACTATGTTATTTTAAAACAAAATTACAGTAAAAGATGCTTGATGTTATAATTAAGATATATTAAATAATTGCAAATCATAATAAAGTTATTTTGAATAAAAATGATTAATTATTAGTGTATAAATACACTAAAAAAAAAATGTATCACTCATTTGTAAATAATTAATTTTTGATACCACAACAACTGTATATTTTATTCTATTCACTCTTATTATAGACCAACAAGAATGTACTTTAGAGTACATGAAAACAGAATATATTGGTGAACGGTGGCTGAAAGGTGTTAGACAACATTATTTTGAAGCATTTGTCAACTGTTTATTACCATGTCCACCAGAATATGCACAAGTTGGCGGTAACTGGTATGTTACTTCCTTACCTTAAATATTGTTAAAATATATTATTTATAATAATACATTTAATAATTAGGGATATGTTAGCAAGTCAAACTGCACTAATTAAAAATGGCTTAAATCAATTATTATGCCTAGTACCTTATGATATTGTCACATCAGAAATTTGGGAGTTAATCATGCCACATTGGTTAGAAGCTATTGTTCGAGATGTTCCACCTGATGAATTACCAGAATTGCGGATGCTTTTATGGTACTATAAGTTATTGAATATTTAAAAAAATAAAATCATTAAGAATAACATAAAATTATTATTTATTTTAATATCATATATATAATTTATGTTTAGCAAAATATTAGACTCAGATATGAATCCTTTAGGATTTGATGCTACAAAACTGTACAATTTTATAGGGATACGTTTCAAAGGCACATCTGCCAAAGTACAAGAACAAGCTTTAACTTGGATTCAGGTACAATAATTTTACTTATTAAAGAACTAACCATATTTTATTTAAATTATATTTATATATTTTATAGGTATTAACTAGCTTAGAGATTATTATACCAATTCATCTATTATTTAACTTCTTTGAAGATGGATTAGACAGTCTTAAAAAAATTTATAATCATGAAAATATAAAAACATCGAATTTTGTGAAGAGTAATTTAGGTTAATATTTATAAATATACATTATGTATTGAATAAATTAATTTAAAAGTACTTTAGTTGATAGTTTTTTTTAACAATAGTTACCTATTTCAGATCCTGTTATTATTAAACGTACAGAAAGTGTTACAGATGATGAAGATAAACAAAATTATTATACTCGACCAGATTTGTTGGAAGATGATTTGAAACTTAGCTGTTGTGTGTTAATATTGGATATAACATCGAAACAAGTACATTTAAATTTATATCAACTTATTATTAATATACAAATGTATTAAAAATAATTTAAAACTAATTTAGATGGAATTACATGGTATTGAACGGCATACAGGATTTTCAAGTGCAATGAACCATGAAGTATGTAAATTAATTACCAACTCTTTAGTTACTGGATGGTTTACTGAGTCACACAAAGATTGTGAAAATAAAATGGAATGCATATCTTGTGAATTAATTGTATTATGGCATCAAATGGCTAGTTCATTAGTGGAATATATTTCCTTACCAAATTTAGCACATCCTCCTGATGTAAGTAAAATACTATAAGTATTATAAGAGCATTTCCAAGGTATTTGATATTTTTTAATCAGTAATTTATGATTTCATATTAATATGAATCATTCACAAATGATCTTGGATCTTGGATATTCTTGAAAATATCTTGAATATGTCTTTAGCATTGTTTTTAAGTAGACATTGTATTCTATTTACCTTAATTTGGATTTAAAGGACCCAATTATAGAAGAATGTTTTTCTGATGACACAAAAAAAACACCTACAGAAGTTGATAAAAAGGAATCAAAATGCGAAGGAACTAATTTATCATTTATGCTAACTCCAGACACTATTGGTGGACTTTTAGTTAACATGCCTCAAGTAAAATATTTACAAATAAATAATTTAAAACTTCAATTTTTATTCAAAATAAAATATAATTTTCGATAATTACAATTTTTTATTAGACATTTTGTATTTTTCAGAATTATATAAAAAGTTTGAGATAAAATAATTAGACAATAATAATTTTTCAGCTAATGACTGCTACAGTCGAAACTGTTGTAGAGCAATTAGATTTAACTCCAGTAATGCCAGCTATTGCCAGAGCTATTACATTAACAGAATCTGATGTTGGTAATTATTTTTTTGACCAAATTTTACTGTTAATTAATGAATTTAATTTTAAAAATTCATACCAACTAATAAAATTATTTAGTTAAAGATAAATGAGATTATTAATTATCATTAATACTATTTTTAAGGAGTTGCAACAGCAAGAGTTGCACAAGCTAAATTAATGAACGAATATGATGAACCAATAGATGAGTCTGTCCATAATATTCAAGATTTTTGGCAAACAGCTCAAGGAAGGTTTCGAATTAAAATTGACGAACTTCCTGACCAGCTACAATTAGTGTATCATATTCTTAAAGTATGTACTTCAATATTTATAGACCTAGTGAATTTCAATGTGCATTGTAATTGTAAACTTAACATTAAAATTAGTTGGGTTAAGCATTGATTTCACTTTTAACCAAGTTTTATAACCTTTATGTTCACTGATTTAAGGAACATTAATTTTCTGGGCTGTTTCATGATACCTATATTGAATCTGGTCTTTTTTTACAAGCTATAAAGCTTATAAAGCATCTATAAAACATTTAAAGAAAGTCTTAACTCTTCTAGTATGCACATATACTGTAAGACTTCTACTCTATAGTATTATAGAAACACATATTTTTTAATATAATATATATTTATATTTATAAAATTATTGAAATTGAGTATTTCCTAAATCGGAAAAAATTCAGTTCATAACAATAATATCTACTAAGTATACCTAAACTTAATATACATAATAATTATAAATAGATTGTAAAATTCAAAATTAAAATGTTATGCATATTAGGTATTATTGAATTTTATCAAGTTCTCTCTTCAGATAATTTTAAATGTGCCTAAGCTCATTAGAGTATGCATATAGTTTTAGAACAAAATTTTATATAAAAAATATTTTAGAGAACATCTAATATATCTTAAAACCACAATAATTAAATTAAAAAAGGTTATATCAATAAGATATAATAGCAAAGTTAATAGAAGAATAATTAATTATGATTGTATATTTACTAAAAATTTACATTTTTACTTTTATAAATTATTTAATTATAATATATTATAATTAGGAGTTCCCTAAAACAAATGACACGAGTTTCAAGTATTATTTATTACAGTCCTTACATCTCGTAGTTCTACACTGCGATACATTAACCAAAGCTGTTAAAGAGCATAGAGGATTTGTTATATGGTGTCAAGAAAATTTGATAATTAAAAAGTAAGTGCAAGTATTGGTATAATATTTAAAGTTAAATTTAATTAAAATACTTAAGTGCGCATTACATTTCATTATTAATATACAGTGGTTGCTGCTTATTAGACTCGCTTTGGACCAGTCCATTTGAGTCCATCAATCGAATGAGTTAATAAGGTAAATGACCCTCAAAAAATAAAAATAAATTTCTTGCTTATAAAAAAATATTTATTGAGATTTAAGATACTATGTACAATTCTGTACAATTAAAAATAAAAATAAAATGTTTCAATAACTTGGTACTTAATTAATTTTTGATAAAATCCATCTAGGATTGATTGGGTTTTTCCTTTTTAGTTAACTTCATAATCATTTCTTCATGAGCTTTATGTTGCTGAATCCCTCTACTAAGCAAAATGACAGTACTATTTAAGCATGTTTGTTTAATGAGTGTACATTTTTTCTTTATTTTTATAACATTAAAATGATCTCATTAACCAGTGTGCTAGTCAAATAGACAACAATTTTTCTCTATATTAGTTTAGTATATGTGAAAATTGGGACCAGTTGTTTTAAGTCTAATAAATAATAATATAACCTAAGTCAACCAATCATGAGTCCAATACGCGGTGACCACTATAATATTATTGTAATTAAGTTCAGAGCCTAAGAATACATTTAGCATAGATACAAAAAATCATAATAAATTATAATTTAATTTTAAATAAAAGACAATAAATGTATCTTTAGATATACCTTTAAAGCTGTCCATTTTTATATTTTTTAACAGATATCTTCCTTTGATTAAATGCATTCCTAATGGAGATAACTACATTTAATGTAATTTAAATAAATATTGAAGATTTAAATTGTTAATTTATTATGTTATTTTTAGCATTTGGGACTGTATAGAAGGTATAAAATCTCATCTTTGCGAAGTAGCTATACCTGTTATGCTTCATTGTTTATCATTACCATGTGGTAGTGATATTTTTTGGAAACTAATCAAAGACGAATTTCATAGTTCTGATTGGCGTACTCGTTTCAATGCAGGTATAAATTATATGGACTATATTTGTATTACATAAAATAATAGTTAAAAATAATACCTTAGTAGGTACTTCATTCTCATTAAATAATTGTATAAAGTTTTATGTTTGTAAGACTTACATGCAGGGCCGGATTAAGGTTTTTACCGCCCATAGGCTAAAATAAATTGACCACCTAATTTTAATTGGTAAAATTTGCTGCCCTAGGCTGTAGCCTAAACAGTGTAAGCAGTAATACTGCCCTGCTTACATGTAAATCATTTTTTAATTTAATTTTAATTCTATTATTTTAGTTAAACTTTAATGAATATATAAATTTAAATATACCTATATCAGTAACATTACATATGACCTTAACATTGTATTAAATCTGGTCTTTATTAAAAAAAATTTTAAAAAAATATAAAAATAAAAATGAAAGAGAATTTTTACATATACATAAATATTTTATTATAATGTGGTAACTCTATTCATCCCTTCCTGCAAAAAAGTGTATATATTTCTCACTATTGAAGTATATTTTCAATATAATTTATTGTTACAATTATCTATTAATATATTTATCATTAATTTAAAATTAAATGTAATTAAATCAAATACCTTAATACAGTGGTAATACAGTGGAAGATCTAGGACTTTTTATGGTTGGTGCTATTTTGTTAATAATAATAGTCCTAAATTACCTATTATATGCAATTTGTGTGTGGTCACTGACTGGTGTTTGCTACTCCACAGTGCGGGGCAAACATTCTGGTAGCCCGTACCAAAAATTTACCACTCGGCGAATTAGTAGTAATTTTTAATAAAAATACGCGGAACGATGGGTGCTTATTACTGCTTCAGCTCCCAAGCACCCGCCCCTAAATCCGCCACCGACTTAATACTAAATCATATTACTTAATTTATAATGTTTATTATATATTTTTTTTTAAGTTGAAAAAGTGGTACTAATATCTAGATTTGTGGATAATACACCCTTAAGAAATAACCCTACTCTTCAATCATGTATAACAAATGCATTTTGTTACCTTTTATCAAGTATGGATGATCGTAGTACTTATGTAGCTACAAGAGCAACTCTTTTATTACCTACCATTCATGATTCTGCATTAAAGGTAATATCAATCAACATAAATATCTTATTTATTTGAAATATAATGATAATTATTTATTTAGAATTTAATTCATTGTATGGAAATGCATTTCGATACTGTTATGATAGATAGACCTATGATATTACAATCTCTTTACCAGTTACACAATACACTGAATGACAGAAAAATACTTTCATGGGAGTTTTTCTTAGGTCGGTTTGATGCTCTATTTATAGAAGCTCAGATACAATTAAAAAAAAGTGGTGATATTACTCATGTACGAGGTAAGATAATACATAAATTGATTTTTTTTAATTATTCATAAGCTAATATATAAAACAATATATGTATATGATTTAATAAATAAAAACTTGTTTTTTTGTTGTTGTTATAGATTTAAGAAATTCTGACATCACTAGTGATTCATTTATTAAAAAAGTTCAAAGAGCTCATGAATCTATGGCATCTTCTTCAGAATCAAATTGTGTTCGCACTCTCAGTGCAAGTTTTGGGCAAAAATGGCCTTATAAGAGAACTATGTCTGCACCTGCTTCTACTTTAACAAAAAATGGACCAAAACACAATGGTTATATATGATTATTATATTATTTTTTCAATCAAATAAAAGTTAATTGCTTATTTTAAATTATATAATTGTGAATGTGCTAAAAATTTGAAATGTATTGATTATAGTAGTAAAATTATAAAAACCCATTAATATAATATATAATATATAATTATGATATTTCATTGACATCATAATTTAAAATCATGTTACAGTAATATGTATAAAACATTTCTAGGTGATAAAGTTTATAACAGACAGTTTTCTGCTCCAATTTTAAAAAGAAAAACTTCACAACTTATTACACCAATTCTTTCAATCCTTCCGGGTATAATTAATATTATTTTATAACAAACAATATTATAACAATTGTATTTTTTTTAGATCATTCTTATGGAATGGATTCTCATGAAGATAATGCTAGTGAGCTTTTACAAAAAGTTGTTGATTTAGAAGAATCTGATAAAGAGACAAGCAGTTTGATTGTTTTTTTACTCATGCAATACATGTCAAGACCCGAGCATGTAATTTAAAGTATTTAAATCAATTTAATGTTTATGAAACTAACAATTTCTTCATAATAGGCATATCCAGAAGAATCAAAACATGGAATAAGAGTTCAAGGTATTGTGTTACAGCATTTATATTTGTTATTGGGCTATAATTACAATGAAAAAGGATTTATTATACCACCAGATAAATTAAGGTAGGTATTTATATAATATATTTATGTAATGTTTAAAAAAATATTATTTTTAATTATTTCACATGTTAAAAAAAAATTATTTCAGGGTTTTACCAGTTTTTAATTCATTTTTGTCGAATTTACCGCAAATGTTAGACCAAAATTTTACAATGGGCCACATTATTGCGCCTACTGCACTGTTATTACTTCAATATTGCCCTTCACCAGAAACACATTCTATTAATGCTACTTATTCTTTGTGGTTTTTAGAACCAATGGCTAGAAAGTCATGGCTCATGTCTGTAATGGTTTATTTGTATAAGGTAAATTATTTATAAATAAAATAGTTTACTGAGTTTAGATTGATTTATTCATATTTTATTTTAGTACAATTTTGATAAGGAACCAGTAAGTCTTCTTGTAGTGTCATTAATGGAAATTGTTTTGAATACACTAAATGCGCAACAACATGTCTGTAATAGAATACCTCCTACAGTTGTTATGCCAGATGCTTCGAAAACCAAAGGTTTATTATTTAAATTAAATTAAATGTATTTTATTAATATACAATATAATATTTTTAATAAATACTAGTTGAAAAAAATGGTGATTCTTTGTACATGGAATCACAAAAATTGTATGAATCCCAGCCATCTACCTCAAGAAAATATCCAACAAGTATGGAAACTCACTGGGAAGAAGACATTTCATTTCATAAAAGAACTCCTCATAAACAAGGATCTACGTATGCATTTTTTATATTTTAATCCAACATAATATGTAAATATAATTAATTTAAATAATTAAATTAGAGGCTCTACTGAACCAGATGAAACAGAATCAGATTTGGCTATCGCTCCAGAAAAATATAAATCAGATAGTACAACTGGTCATTACAGTTCACATGTATGTATTTATAGTGTTGAGAATTAATAAGTTAAAAAAATAAAGTTATGTTACTTTTAACTAAAAAACTTTTAAAAAATTGGTTAACTTACTATGCTTTGTGTACCTATTTAATTATATATACTTTATTTTTTTTTCTTATAATTATAAATGAACACACTTCACATAGTATTATCTATTCAATATTTATTTTATATTGTCAAGTTTGAATAATACTATAAAAATTAATTATAATAATCAGTATTTATTATTTCTATATATATAACAGGGATCATTTGACGAATCAGCAGATGAGACTTTTAATAAAAAAGCACCACTTCGATCATTTTGGTCCAATGAAAATAATGTTGATGTAAGAAAAACATTTATATTAATTAATAATCATAAAAAATTAAGTTGAATGATTTAAATAGAAAACGGATAAATGGGGTGTAAAAGAAGGAATGAAAATGTTAACAACTTCAGCAATAATTAGTGTAGCTAATCAACAAAATTTTTTATCACAACCCATCTTAGGAACAACTTCTACTTCATCACCTGAAATAAACACAACATTAAAGTAATTATGAGTTTATGAGTATAATTAATATAGATTATACTTAAACTTAAACAATGCTAGTAGTCAATGAATTTTTACTCATTTGAATAATTTGGCTTATTAATAAATGTAATATTTATAGTATTTTAATTTTTGTAATTTGGTATTAATTTAGTTTTATTGTATAATAATATTGTATAGTATTTTTATTTAGTAAATCATATTAGGTATTCTTTTTTCTTTTTACTATTAATTTTTAATTCTTTCAACAAATTTTAGTTTTTTTTTTACAATGTATAATACTTTAATTTTTATAAATAATTATATTACTAATATAATAGCAAATAATTATTCTTACAGAAAATCTGAAGAAATAATTGATGTACAAAAAAAACAAACAACATTTTATAACCCAAAAGACATTAGTCAAACATCTACGTCATCTTCTTCTGTTACATCTCACCCACCAATTGTTTCAAACATAAAAGATAAAATATTATTACAAAAACCAACTCTAAAATCATATAACTGTCCTCAGTCTCCTCTATCAAAAATGAAAGTTCATAAAAACTCATCTTTTTCTAAGGGTAATGACATAATCTTATGATTATAAATAATAATAATAATAATATGATTGTAAATTATAACAATAACAGTATGCTTATATTATATGCTATATATTCTAACTGAAATATTAAATATCTAAATTCTTAGAATCGACTACTGAAATCCAAACTGAATTGGGATTTAAATTGGAAGTTAGTATAGAAAAAAAACCATTGGAAATTCCAGTGCAAGAACGTCTTTTACCAATTGGAACAACTATAAATTTGGTGCAAAAAATGAACAAGACTTTTGGATTAGGAGACATTGACTCGGCATCACAATCATCCTCTCTCAATAGAGAAGATAGTTCTGAAAAAGAACAAGTATATTGTATTCATATTATTTATTTTAGTATTTTACAATTAAACCTGCATAAAATAAACTTAATTAGTCATCATAATTTTATATTGAATCTAAATAGATTTTATTATTCACAATAAATTGCTATTTTAATTTAATTCAGTAAAAAAAAAAAAGGACGATGAAGCTTCTCAATTTTTTTCATGATATTGATAATTTATGATTATAGATATCTGTTACTTTTAAAATCTAAATTAACACGAAACAATTTGGGGATGCTAAAGCATACCTAAGTCTCCCAAATTGTGCCTATGCATTTATTGAATATAAATGATATATTTTGTATTTTACAGAAAAATCTTCATAGTTCACGGAAACTTACAAAACAAAGTGCTCTGGATAGTCCAGAAGACAACAAATCATCAAATCTTTCTTCTGCAAGACACTCTATGACTCATGGAAATGACTCTCAAAAGAGTTGTTTTAATTACAAGTAATATAATAAAGATTTATAGAATAAAAGTTTACTGAATTAGATTTAATTTATGTCTATTATAGTTTAGATTTTGACTAATTTTTCAACTAAAAATTATATAAGATTAAGATTTAAATTTTATTAGTGTGATATTTGCTATGCATCAATAATGACAACATAGTTGTTCAAATCTATGTTTCCTAAGTAAAAGTAATTTTTAGTGGATTTTTAAATCATTTTTCATTTGATTATTTTAAACACTCAGTTTTTATTTGCTTGTTTTAAATTTTGGTTAGCTTGTCTTTAATTTGATTTTATACTGAAAATAGAAGGTATAATAATAATTTTCTTTTCAACAAATTAATTTAGAAATATCCATACTCAAAATTTGGATTCTCCAATTTATGAAGCTTTCTCTTCAAATAAAAATGTTAGCAATAGCACAAGTCGCATTGGAATAGATTGTATTCAAGAAAGGTATAATATTGTATTTAATAATTAATATGTAAAAACTACAAAATACAGATATAATACATTATAATATTAATTTATAGGTGTAGCGATTGTGGAACACGTAAAGAAGAATATAGTGATGATGAAATTGGTCTTTGCATTGTATTGTTAGGAACTTTTGTACACCGAGCTCCTTCAGTCGCAGCATGTCTTTTACCTGAAATACTAACTGTATTAGCCAAGTACATGCCTACTTAAATCATTATCGTTTTTGGTATTTTTAGGTTTTAAATATGTAATTTTGAATAATAGATGTCATTCTAAACCAACTTTTCTATGGCAAAAAGAAAGTCAAAAATTTTTACCATGTGGTTCTACTAGTATTGCAAAAAAATTCTTAAGATGTATTCTGTATCAACTTGCACCAAATGGAGTGTTTACTCAAATATTTCAAATGAAACATAATGGTAATAATCATAATAATTTAATACCTAAGTTATAATGTATTATATAAAGAAAACTATTTGATAATTATAGAAAACAATGATAATAACTTCTTTAAGAGTATTATACAAGCGTTAATGGACTTTAACGAAATGAATCCTATAGAGCCATTACAAATGGTTTTAGAAGTAAGTAACATATTATGTATAAAATATAACATTATAAACATTATATAAAAGAATTACAATCCGACTTTTCTTAGTAATATTTTCAGGATTTTCTAAAAAAGAAAACTTTTGGGAAAAACATTATTTTAATAAATATTCAAAATGTAATTTTGAATTACATATAATAATATTCACATTCAGATAGACAAACATTTTAGAGTTGAAAAGTGGAAAAAATGTTTTACCTTTTTACATTAATATAATATTTATAAAAAATTATTTCTATTATTAAAAAATATTTAAGAATTTTTATATATAATAATGTGTTGATTCTCGTATGTTTTTTTTTTTAATATTTGAGATTTAATTTTAAATTTTGAAATAATAAGAGTTGTATGATAAAAGAATTGACCAGTATACATTTCAATAATTCAAAAAATGATGTATTGAATTTTGATCTAAATCGATCAATTTTTATTAGAAAAATAATCATCTGTTTGGCACTTTGTGGAATAACTATTTATCAGCCTTCAAATTTTTTATTAAAATTTATTTATTTATTAAGCGCGCTTATTTTAAAGTTTTATAGAACATGTTACCCTAAAATTATTAATTATTTAATAAAATAACTCTTATGTCGTACTTAATAAAAAACAGTATAATATTAAATTTAAAAATAAAAATGTAAGTACATATTTTTTTTACCTTATAAATCACTTTTAATTTTATTAATAATATCTTCAAACAATATTCTTCAATATATTGTTCAGAATAACTAGTTACAAAAAAAAATAATAATAATAATAATCAGTAACCTAATTCCCTTACAAATATATTTTAAAAATACAACTCAGATAAATCTCGAGTTTCTCTCAAAAAATAAAACTCAATTTTTTTAAGTACCAAAAAAATTTAAATCACCACCAAATTATGTCTCCACTAAGGAATAATGAAAATAGTCTTATCATACTGAACTGAACAAACAGTACAATATCTAAAGATGTATCTGAATAGACGACTCACAAAATTAAATCATAGATTATACCAACTTTGTCCCTTATTAAAATCAAACCTATCAATTCGAAAAAAAAAATTATTAATATACAAACTTATCTTCATTCTTATAGCTACTTATGGAATTCCAATATTATCCATAAATATTAATCTACCAATACTCACAAATATTCCCTGGTATGTAAGCAATCAAACTCTTCATAATGATCTGAACATAACTTCCATCTCTGACTAAGTCTCTAATTTTTTATACAAACTATTTCATAAAAAACTAAAACATCATCCTATATCTGATTGTATTATTTAATATAGATTGTAAATAATACAACAGTATATAAATATTATTCTATACAGGCTTAAGCAGAAATGCTTCTAAATATTATTTGTATGAATAGTCTGTTTCTCACTACATAGCCATAAGCAACTAGGAAAAGTTCAGGTATGTTTTTGGCATAGTTAGCCAGTGTAGGAGAGTAGATTGATGAATCACACTACTTATTTTGGAATAAAATTATGTTACGAATCCATTAAAATAAACCTGTTGTCTTTTCATCAACATTTTTCATACTTGTTTATAAATTTCAGATTTTTCTATGTATTAAAGAATATAAAATCCATGTTTCATCTTCTTAAGATGAATTCATTTAGGGTGTTTTTAGGGTGTCATTTAGATTTGGTTTTATTTTTTTTTTTACTTATTTCTCATCATTTAGTATATTAATTAAAACTATAATTTTCAGGTCTTAAATTCCAAAAAATCATTATCAACAGATGATTGTTGTATAATATTATCCAATATTACATACTATATTGATATATTAACCACAGACACCATATCCACCACATCAACATTGACATGGACAACCATTCTTAATCAATTTGATACATTGTTTAGAAAAATTCAATTAACAATAAGTAGTTTTGAAAATATTAATTTAATATTCAAGCTAATGATTATAGTTTTGAAAATACCAGGAATTATTTCAACCAAGGTAAAGTTTAATGTTCATAAATTAAATACTTTTTTCCTCGTTATTGTAATAAATACCTTTTTAATATCAATATATTACATTTTGTATTTTTTAGAGTATTTTAGATCCATTTTCAAAAATATTAACTTATGCTCTTCAACAACACTATATTAATTATTATTTATTAGTTGATCTCTGTTCATCAAGTTACAAAACATTTGCAAGAGTAAGAATTGTTCAATTCTAACACATTGAATAAATATTATAACTTGAAAATGTATCTTAATAAACAATATTATTTTATTGTAATGCATAGGAAAGAGAAAAAACAATATTAACGAGAGCTGTTACAGTAGAGTTAATACAAGCATTAAAATTCAAAACACAGAATCTTAATAACAACCTTTTGGTTTATGTTTCTTTCATACTTCAAGTAAAATGAATGAATAACTTATTTAAAACATTATGAATAAAGTTAATGTATATTATTATAACAATTATTCAGGATATTGGTGGAATATTACCAGAATGCTCAGCAATCGATAACATAGTGCCAACATTTCCAGCAATAGTAACTAGTGTACCAACAGGTGCTTCAGAACTTTTGCGGAATAATTTACAAGATATTTTAGATTTCTTAACAGATTTTAATACTCTAACAAAATTAAAGGTTTATTCTTAAAATATAATTTATTATTTAAAACGATATAAATTATGTTACAAATATAAATTTATAAACATCTGTAGAGTCGATGTACGACGCCCGAAGAAGGAATTAATGAGGATACGTTTGGGAGTACTGTGAAAGCTGGAATGTCTCAATACCTGTCATTAGAATTATTAAAAAGTAACACTCGAGATGCAAGATCATTACATAAGATATTCCCTTGGTTATATTATGGACCTAATGAAATACAAACTATTGGGTAAATATTTTTGTTTTTTTATGACATTGTAATATATTAAAATGGCTATTTTTAACCTAACCTAACCTTTCGATTAAAATCATAAAATTAATATATTCATAATATTTAAAAAAAATATATTTTTCCTTAAAACTAATTTATTTTCTAGTTTGCAGGGGAGGTGGTTTTAAACCATATAATTTATACTTATTTATACCATTCTATTCAATATACATTTTGTATATATTTATTTATATTGTATAATAAATGTTTATTTTAGATTATTTATATACAATTGTAAGGACTTCTCGGATTGTCTCAGTCATATACGTTTATTATCTTGGATTCTAATTGGATCACTCTCATATACAACAATGCAGAATAGACCTTGTCTACCACTATCTCAAGATGTTTCGTGCCAAATAGCTGATCACATTAATGTAATAATGACAGGATTTGCAGAAGAATCAAAATCATCAGTTATTCATATGTCATCTCTTTTCCATGCCTTTGTACTTTGTCAAGTAACTATGAATAATTATACAAATACTAATATATATAATAAGACTACCAATTGTAATCCATTAAGTTAAAACATAATAATAATAAATATTTATTAGTTGTGGACAATTTATATGGAACAAACAGCTCAACAAATGGTAACAGCTGGTGATCACCATTCGTTTACAATGAATATATTACATGATTTTTGGAATAAAGTTACTCAAAGTATGCTAAATTTGTCTTCAAAATCTAAATCGGTATGTTAAGTTATTAACGATTGATATAAAAAATATCATTCATATTAATATAAAGTATAAACATTAAAAACATTTTAAATGATGTATATTTATTTATATTAGATGGGAGAAATGGTAAACTTACATTTTTTGAGTTTACTTGAAGCATTATTGGAGTGTCGTACAGTGACATTATGTAAACTTATTCCTATGTGGAAAGAGGTTTTATTTACTGATAAAAATATTAAGGTATAGTATTTAATACATGTAATTATATCTTGACGTATATTAATGTATGAGCAGTATAAAGCATATTATAATATGCAGAATGTCCCGTTAGGATTTACCCATTTACCATCCTCCTTAAATAATTTTTTTAATTTTTTACCAATACATTAAATTAAAATATGAAATACTTATATTTTA
>VUJU01001335.1:23404-37510 GCA_009835225.1 Aphis craccivora | reverse complement strand
ATTGCAATGGGCAAATCTTCACAGGATATCTTGTATATTTAGTAATAATTAATTATAAATCTTTTATCTTTGTAACCTTTTATTAATTACAGTTACCGGGCCATATGAAGTTACGTTTAGATACATGTATTGACTTTGCACCTAGAGAACCTCCAACAATGAAGCCTAGATCTGATCTTTCTAAATCAGAAGTCAATTTAGATACTCTTAAATGGCTACAAACATTACAATTTAAAATGGCACAAATCGAACTTCAATCATCCCAAGTCAATGAATTTTATAATGTTTAAAATAATGGAAATTTAAAACAGCGGTTTCCAAACTGTGTATCGCGGTGCACTAGGAGCACTTCAAGCACTTTCTAAGGGTACCACGGTCTACAGCTCATAACAAATAATTTAAAATATATAGAATTTTTTTTGTTCTGTCTTTTGCAGTATTTACAGCTGTCACCGTGACTAAATTTGATCCAAAAAAGGGAACCGAGGAAAAAAAAGTTTGGGAACTGCTGCTTTAAAAGAATAATTTTATGTAGTGTAATAAATTGGAATAAAATGTATACTTTACATTTTAAAAAAAACTGTTAATTTCTATATTTAAAATAAGACCACAATATAAAAAAAAGATGATTAAATTAACCAATACAAACAGAATAATAATTTGATTAGGATCCAATATGTGCACTAAAATCATCTAAATAATAATTATCTTTGTATTTTAATTTAACAAGCAACTCGTAATTACTACTTACTATATTTAATCTCTACATTTAATAGAAAAAACGAATGATCAATGATGTATTAAAAACTATACATTTTATGTAAAATATATTTAGAACTTAATTATACAGGAAATAGATAATAAAATATTAATTTAGGAACACATTAAGTTTTTGTGATTTATAGTCTTAATTATAATAATCAGTAGTGGTACTCATTGATGTTTTGACGATATTTCTGTGATAACTTTTTATAGTGGTACTTAGAATACAATAACAAAAGTTCCCACAAATTTGACCTAAATGTTACAACATTTTCTCTACAGTTCATACTTATCTATACTTATCTATTTAATAACTGGGTCCTCAAACCATATGCTATACTTACTGGTTGGTAGCTTATTTATAATTATTCCTAATTATTTCTGACTAATAGTACATTAAGTTCTAAAGAACATATTCTATCTTTAATATGTATTACATTACAGTTGTAGGATTATTAAAATACATAATTTGTACTAATAATTGTTTAAAGTGTTCTCCATTATAACTACATAAAGAGATTTTAGGTACCGATTATAGTTTTATAAATTATGATATAAGTTAGTTTTCAATTTACTTCAAAATAATTGTAATAATTTTTTTTACCAAAATTAAAATTTATTTGTACAGCTTTATTTTGAAATTGGCATCTTAAGAGAATACTATAACATATGTAATATTACTAATAATATATTGAAAAACTAGTTTTATCATATCTGATGTCTTTACAATTAAAAAATGATCTTAAATTAGCAATGTATATTATAACTAGGATTTAGTACCATCTTTACTACTATTCATATTTTGTATTTCCCTTTTAAGGTTTTCTTGTCTAGCTATTATTTTCTTTTTCTTCAAAGAATAAGCTTTTGGATTCTTTACTCTAGCAGGAAATGTTTTTCTAACTACATCTTTCATAGCTTGAAATATATCAACCTTGAGAAACACAAAAAGTGAATATCCTTTAAAATTTTACTTAACATCATTATTTTAACTCACCGTTCGAGATAGATGAACATAACGTATCAATCTTGATTTTAAAAAGAAATTATCACAGGAATATCGGTTACCATTTGGATCAGTAAGCGTAACATCACATAAGGTCACGTTCATATCACTATAAAGCATTTAAACAAGTATTTAAATTTTCATTTTTAACTCAAAATATCAATACTAATGTAATACCAATCAACTTCTTTAACAAGTCCATACACAGAAGTTTCATTTTGTAAATCAATAGTGGTATATTGATTTTCCACTGATTTTACCATACAAACTAAGCTTTCCACTGTCTTCATTTTCATCCTACGAGTCTTTCTCTCCATATTTTTATACTTGGTTCAATATAACTTTTTATAAAATTAAAAATTACAGACCCGCGTAGTATAGTTTTTAATTTATATTTATTAATATCAAAACTGAATGTACATCAAAATATATTATTGATTTATACAAATTTTTTTTTAATAATATATTCAATTAATTTAAACCGTTACGAGTTCTAACTAATGTATACTAATTTATCTGGAGTAGAGAAGTCAAGATTTACAATACCACAATTCACATCACACAAGTTCAAAACATTCTTTACCGACTATCGAAGTATCGAAGTATCGAACCATGATTCATGAAAATACTAAATAGTAAATGGATGGCAGTCAGGCAGTGGCACGGTGTACGAGTACGACCGTACAGCTGTAGCTGTGCTGCCGTGGTCCGTGTCTAATATTTAAACTTGTTGATATTATCAGAGAATAAATATTTTTATTTATTTGTTTTGTGATATTATCTGTAATTGGTGATACGCATAATAATAATAATAATAATAGGTCTATGGATTGTATCTATTCTGTATTTCTGTATAAGAACTATAAAGTATGAGGTTACAGGCGTTACAGCTGGTTACTCCACGGCCTCAGAAGATCTTCTAAGATCGTGGCCCATGAGTTACTTAATGGGTGGTATGGCGGTGTTCACTTCATAAAAGATATAATAAAGGATGTTTATTTGTCAGTTGTTTCTTAAAGTTTATAGATAAAACCACGGACTAAGCTATATCTTATTGGATAATACCTATAGCTACTTTATACTCCTTCACCTTGAGTTGTCTTATGCACTATTAAGCAGTAAATAGTTGTAGCACAGAAGACAGAACAATAGCTTGTAGCAAAGAAGCTTGAAGTCTACTACTCGAATGATTTGATAATGATTAATGATTGATGAACTAGTTGAGAAATGAGAATTCCAGAGTTCTAGACTAAGACTAATAAAGTAATAACACCAATGACTATTAACTTTCACCCTGTTAACTTTAATGTAAAATTGTTGTCGAAATACCGACAAATAGTTATACATATTCAGGGCCGGATTTAGAACAGGTGCCGCCCTAGGCCCTTTTAAATGTCGCCCTTATCCCAAGAAAAAAATGTAATAAATATTTATATGATTTTTTTCCATTCATACAAAATTTGCCGCCCCTAAAAAATTTGCCGGCCTAGGCGTAAATACGGCCCTGTACATACTACATATTATATTTATTGAGTTAATCTTAATATTAGTCATCATGATTCATGTAACTACATGTTATCTTTGCCCACTGAACGTTTTATCTCTGACCGGTGTCAACTCTATCACATTGAAAACCTGTAAACCATCAAACAGCCTACGAGAATCAACATGTTGAAACCACAGAAAATATCAAATCTTTTCCGTGTTCGCGTTAATCCGTAGCCATCACGTATTAATATATTTGAATAGGTAGACTTCTGACTGAATACGTTATTACCTATCTAATATCTATACTCTATAATATCACATAATATGGGCTAATGGTCTAAAGCTGAAACGGGGCTAAAACCACCTGTTCTTATTGTAATTTATACAACAGGCTACCGCTACGTCATACACATTACGACCGATCTAATCTTCCAGAGAATATTGGACACTACTTATCAACGTATTGACATAATATTATTATTATTACTATTATTATACCGCTGCACGACCGTATCTCGAGTCTGGGTTACCGAGTTGAGTGAGTAAATAATAAATAATAATAATAATAATCGTACTTGTAGTAAAATGCCTTATATAAAAAAAAATAATAATATAAAGTAATAAATAATAATGATATGTGCCGAATGCCGATTGGCGATTACAAGACTATTATAATTTATAATGAGTGTTTACGGTTTCTGATTATTTGTCGTGATTTTCTCGGAAATACATCGTTATGCTTATTATGCCCCACTAAAAAAGGAAAATCTGCATCCTTATACTCATTCGTATAAATAATAATTGAATGTTTTATCATCTACGGATCGCGTGTGTTTCACTGACAAATATCGTTATTTGTTGAGTGTTCGTAGTTTTCAGCCGTGGGCTTAATAATACTGGCGCCAATCGACACACGACGATATGATGGATTCGTCCATTTCGATCAAAGTGCACGTAGCTGTCCACACTATTCCTCACGAGATACCTGTCACCATCAATACAACTGTGGAAGATGTAATTATTGAGACCTCAAAGTTGTTAAACATTGGTCCGGTTGCTAGACATTTATTTGGACTAAGAGTCTTGAGCGCCACAGACGACAATCTGTGGTTGAGCCCCTCTCTGTTTATACTATATGCTAAAAATGAACATCACATTTATGAGTATAAGTTGAGGTATAAAATGCCCGACGTCAAACGACTGAAGTCAATTGATTGTTATGCTTATAATTTCTATTTTTATCAAGTCAAATCTGATCTATTGAAGAGTAAAGTTACTGGGTTGTGCTATGACACATGCAAACGAGAGCTCATTGGCATGGGTGTTGCTGACATGTATAGGTCCATGTTAGAAGAAGACAAATCTAGAGAAACTGTCGAGCAAAATTATAAACACTTTATGCCCCAAGAAGTAGTTAAGCAACACATGTTTTTTTTGAAAAAGCCCGTCCAAGAAACTTTAAAAATACTTATAAATAACAATACAATTGGCCCTCTTTATGTACCTGTCATCAAAGAAAGTTATTTAGAACAATTTAATTCTATTGCACCAGATTATTTAGAAGAAGAATATAAGGCTTTGTACAGCGAAAATGGCAGTTCTGTGAATGTTGCATTTAGAGTTAATCCATTTCATTCTGAAATGCCTGGTATAAGAATGTGTACTGAAAACAGGAAAGAAGTATGTTAAGTTATTGGTGTGTAGGTAGATAAATGTCTTAACCAACACCTGTTTCAGTGGGTACATTTGGCAGCTATTGAAGACTTGTGCTTTCTATCAACAACTGATGATGGCACTGTTGAAATATCTAGAAAGACTGGTATTCCTATTCATTTGAAATTCTTAAGTACAAGTACAATGTTTTCATTCATAACATTATTAAATGGTTATTATCGTTTAATGGTTAATTGGAATTTTGATTTGTGTGCATCTACTAATACTCCATCTTTGAGCAAACTTAAATCAATTCGTTCTCATGGACCAATCAGGTACCTGTTTTTATTTATATTATTGTTTAGGAAAAGCATTTATATAATTGGTCATAATAATAATTAAATAATATAACTATATAAGTAATTATTTATTGAATTTATTCTATCTTAAATACATTGATCATAATATCATTATTAATTTGATTTATAATTCCTAACAAAATATGTCTTACTGTTATTTATAAATATCTGTTAGTAAAAGAAGTTATAAAAAATTAAAAATTTAAATAAATAGATTTTATTTATTCTTTTGATTACAATTTAATATTATACTACTTATAGAAAGATTATATTTAAGATATTATATACTTAAAATTAATACTTTAAACATTACAGTATTTACATTATTAATTATGGTTATTATGCATTGAACAATGTTTATATGGATTAAAACAATATCTAAAACAAATTTGAAGTTTAATTAATAATTAAATTATTTGTCATAGTTATTATTCTTACTAGAAAATATTGCATCAAGTTTTAACTAATATTTAAAATTATATTTTATTTCATAGCATAATGAAGTCTACTTCTATCTTGAAAAAAAAAATGTCAAAAAAACATGGAAGTTTTATACTTAGACAAAGTATGAAGAACTATGATAACTATGTCATCGATGTTTGTGTTAATCAGAGGTAACATTTAAACTTCATACATGTTTATTAATTACAATTACAAATTACATAATTGTAAATATAGTAGGTGATTATATAAAAATTTTAAATTTTAGCATGAAACCAATGACATATGTAATAGAAAGTAAGGGTGGATTTTATAAGCTTGCTGGTGATGATAAAATAGAATATCCTTCTATTTGGAGACTTATTACTAACAATAAAATGTCTTTGAACTTTATTGAATGCATTTTCCCATCAGATATTGGTAAGTTATATTGATTACAAAATAAAGTAGATTAACTACGCAGATGTTTTGACCTAATCAATTTTTTTTTTTTTGTAAAATTTGATATTTATTTAATAATTCTTCATATATTAATATCATATTATTACTACTTATGTTTTACTTTTTAGCTATGAATGAACTATTATTATGTCAAAATACTAGTATTAAACATAGTATAGGTAATGATGATGAAGATGATAAAATTACTGGTCCTCATTTAATTAATAGTGATTCTATACATTTATTAAAAAGTAAGCATTTACTTAAGTAAATAATTATTATATTAAAAATATAAATCTGCTTACTCTAATAATTTTAATTATTATTCACTAGCCATTTGCTCACCAAAAAAAAAAATGCAATCACTTATGAAAGTTCGAGTGGCTACATGGTGCAAATCTAAAAGAAATGAATCCACTGTTGTTGTTAAATTATTTCAGGATGATGTTAATATAAATTTGCATTTAATGGTAACTGGTTTTATTAAAATAACTAAACACTTAAATGTATTAATTATTAATTTTTATAGGACTTGTTAAGTTTATCAAAAAGATGGAGTTCTGTGTCTTCAAGTGCTGTTGTACGATTATTTGGTCTATGTGTTGATACACCAACTGCCTTAGTCAGTGAATACTTCGCATTAGGACCCCTTGATACATATCTGAGAACTAATAAAGACAATATATTATTTAGCAATTTAGTTGAAGCTGCAACATATATAGCTACAGCATTATGGGATATGGTAATTTTCCTTTATTTTGTAAACATTTAAAACTGTGTTCTTCAATGTGAGCTCTATGAGTGGATACCTCAATAAATTATTTACTTTTATTGGTCATAATTATATCAAAGTTATACCTTTTTTTAATTTTATCAATTTCAATTGTTTTTTGAAATGTTGTTGTGTTGTATTCCTATTACTAATTTACATTTGTAATTTTAGGAAACTGCATGTTTAGTTCATGGGAAAATTCGATGTCATAAATTTGTAGTAGCTGAACATACCAAAAATTCCTTTATTGTTAAACTTACAGATCCAGGCATTCATAAATGTTATACTAGCCATGAGTAAGTATTTCAAATTTTTATTATTCAATAATTTGTAGTATATTTTTTTAATAAATATTATTAAAATCTATTACAAAATATATATATCAGGGGTGGCCAAACCGCGTCTCGCGAGCCACATCTTATTTATCTTATCGTAACATTTTTACAAAAAAATTTTTTTAATATGAATTTATGTATTACATAGTAATATGACTTTTTTTTTTTACATTTTGACTTCCATATTAATTAATATATTTTGTGGCTCGGGAGTCTCTTCTCGCTGCCCACTCCTGATATATATAATCTGATAGGTGTAAACATAAAATATATCAGTATAAAATATAAAGACATTTAGTACTATTATTTAGTATTTACATATGTGTAAATGTGTTTTTAGTTTGTATTGGATTCCAACAGAATTTTATAACACCATAGAACTTGCTCGAAAATCTCCCCAAGCTGATATTTGGGCTTTTAGCTCAACATTGTGGGAGTTATTTAACTATGGTATTATATTACCTGATGTTCAAAATGTTGAATTGTTTAAAAAAGTGAGTATTTATTATGCTTACTAGTTACTGCTAATAACCAACACATATTTATTTAAAAAAAATAAAAATAAAATTATGTTCCAGAGATTTGAAAAAAATGTAAGGATGCCAAAACCAGATTGTTGTACAGATGACATATACCACATAATGACTGATTGTTGGGACAGTGACCCTTTTATAAGAAAAAAACCACAAGCATCATTAAGAGATTTAAGACAAATTTGGCTACAAAGTAATTGTGTATTTTTTGAATATACTTGGCTATTTCCGCATAATGATTACTAATTTTTAATTATGATTAAAGTTTATGCTAGTCCTCAACATGAGTATACGCCATTAAAAAAAGAAGAAATATACTCTGATGATGTCACTTGCTCTGATGCAACAATTTATTGTACTTCAGATTACACTAGTAAGATACAAGTTTTATGTACTTTTAAAAGTAGATTATATAGAAATTCTTTTCATAATTTATAAACTAATGTGTAGAACAGGTGGTAATAACTAGGTACATTATATGATATGCCTTCATTGTATTGTGGTAACAACTAAATTTAATATAAATGTTATATTTTTTCCTAGTTGAAACATTTTTGGATACTGTATCAAGCTCTTTTTCGGGAAGTGAAACAAAATCAGATTTTATTGATTTTAATTCTAATCCTGTACGTAAATATACTATAGAGTTATCAATTTCTTAAAACGTATTAATTATAAAATAATTGTTTTATTTATTTTCAGGACGATGGAAGAAGTTATCAAAATGAAAATCCTATGCTTGCAGCTACCAACACAAGCTTCAATCAATTCATGGAACAAGTAATTAAATACTTACAAACAACTATTAGATTTATTCTCTATGTTTGAATAATTAATTTAGAATTTTTTTTTTACCCGCCGTTGGTATTGAATTAATGCTACGCTCACTTGATTTTTTTTTCATTATTATTATGTACTCAATAGTTCAATACTCAATTAAACATTGAAACCGTTACCAAAATATTTATTTTTAATGTTTTTTAAAAGATAATATTTTTTCTTTAAAATACATATAAAAAATAATAAAAATTAAAAACCACATTTTTAAAAACATTTTGATATGTAAAATTAAAACATATAAAGTATTATTTTGAATTTTCTTTTTTGTTTGCTTTACATAAAATTATATTATTATATGTCATAACATCATTTGAGTGGTCAGATGTATTTTGACCATTGCTACACAATATGCATGTATATGAAGTGATGCTCAGACACTCAGTGCTTATCTTAAGGATACTGATGACTGCAGGTCAATAGTCAACAAGTCATTAAAAAATGTTTACACAATTCTTATATTTACAAAATTATATTTAGAAACAGGTCAAATGAATAAATGGCCCCAAAAAATTTTATAATATAGCATACTAACCAAAAAAGCTAATGATTTTTTCAAGTGAGCTCATAATACAAATTATATGTTAAATAATATAGATTATAATAGCCAACAGGAATGGTAAATCTATAGTACGCAAAAATATTTTGAAGCACACAAAAAATTTAAATATTTTTATTACATATATATATATATATATATATAATATATATTGGTGGCTGATGTTACTTATATTATATAAAATATATTTTACAAATATATAATATTTTTCATGGCACACTCAAAAAAAAGATCATATTTGGCATGTAGTTTTTAAAAAATTTGCCACCCCTGAGTTATCATTTAAATTTATGAATTTTTAACAAAAAATATTTATTATTTGTAGCTTACATCCACAGAAGAGATAAAGAACAATTTGCAAAGTGCTATGAACTGCCAAAAAAAAACATATCAATTCAATAATGCTACATTGACATTACAACAAGTTATAGGACAAGTAAATATTTTTTATTTAAAGTTTATTATTAAAACTATACATAATACCATACTGTTATGGGATAATTCTTTTTTGAAATTAACTAGTTCAAGTTCATAAAATTCAACTACAATTTGATATTAAATTATACTCTCTTAATTAGTAGATACAATCGTGAATATCATACAATTATTAAAATAATTAAAATTCAGTATTAACTATCATACAGACGACAGATCATAACATAGTTAGCGCTTATACTGCACTTTTCTAAAACAAAATTATAATAATAATATTCTAAAGAAATAATCAACTTTGTACGGATCAAACAGTACATTTATTTTAGAATTAATTTATCTTAATATGTAGTATGAAGTATAAATTAATAAAAATATGTAGATCAATGATGGGCCAAAAAGGCTCAATTTTGTCGCAATTACGTCAACTTTTCAAATGGGTGGTGGCAGTGGCACCAAATTTTGGTCACAGCCTGACTTTTCATTCACATTTTATTTACTTCATAATTTTGTTGTAAGTAAATAATGTATATTAGAATATATTGTAGGATTGTAGTAGTGGTAAATAATTAAATATAAAATTATGACACTTAAAATTTAAGTTCAGTGTGCCACTGTCTGTACCCGAAAACATCTCAATTGTATATATGTAGTGTATTTGTACAAAATCATCTACTCCAATGTAAATATAAAATATTAGTTATATCTTATATAATTAATATTTTATATATGAAAGCTGATTTGTCAATGAATGAATCAAAAATATTCATGGTTATAATTCATAAAAAAATAAGAACTCATTTCATATCTAAATATTTTATTTTTTAAAAGATTTAACACATTTATGTGTAATTCACACAAAATTAATGTTGTTATATTAGCGCTTTCATTTTCATCACCATAAGTACTAAAAATCCTAATAATTATTTATCCTCATTAGGGATTTTATGGAGTTGTATTAGAAGGATTGTTAGAATATAGTGATAATAAAACCAAAAAAGTAGCTGTGAAGCATATGAAAAGATCATTCCAAACTGAGGATTTCCAAAGAGAAATTGGAATTATAGAGGTAAGTCATATTTTTCTACTTGAGAAATATGTTGTATTTGTTGTTAAATTTTAATTTTAGGGACTTAGCCATCCAAATATTGTTGAAATTGAGGGTGTATTAGAAGAACCAAATTTAATGCTCGTAATGGAATATATAGAACTTGGTTCATTAAGCAGTTACTTGAGATTACATGAAGATGAACTCGTTGAGGAAACTAATAGATTATTGAAATACTCTTTGGACATTGCTCAAGTAATACTATATTAAATACTAATATTTTAATCTTCACTATATTATAGTATACATTTTTATGTTAGATTTTATTAATATCATACATTGTAAAATAGTATATTCATAAAAATATTAATATTGGGGCTGCTCTCATATACGGACTACAAATGCATGCGGTCTACCACCATAAATGTAGACCGCATATCATAGCAGAAAAAAATATAAAATAATATAAGGGGCCCTAGGGGGTCGTGGCTAAATAACTAGGGGGCCTTGAAATGTTTATTTAATTTAAAATATTTTCGATTATTTAGTTATTTTCTTTACATTTTTAATAATTTATTTATCTGAAATAGTGAATGTAAATTTAGTATATAATTAATGATTTCGATTGGGGGGGGGGGGCTTGACAATTTTACATCAAATTTAGGGGGCCCTAAAACAAAAAAGGTTTAGAAGCTCTGCACTAAAAGATAAAATTGGTGATATACCTATCCTTTCTACAATTACTGTGTGACATTATAACAAATTCAATAATTTTCTGAGTTACGTATTGGTTGTTGTGTTGTACTGTATTTAAATTTGTGTCCGTTTTGTATACCATGTGCATAGGGCCCCCACTTAAAATTTCGGGCCCTTTATAAAACTTCCAAAAATACAATTTACCATCTATATAACAGTTTTTGGAATAATATTTGTTTTTAATTATACCAATTCAAATTCAATATTCACTTTTAAGACAGGATAACATCTGTCGGGTCAGCTAGTAAAGTATAATAAATCAAAATTCATAAGCATTTCAACATTAATAATGTGTTTTCTAATTTATTTTAATAAGTACTTTTAGAGTATAATGTTAAATGTATTTTATGTATAATTTATTCTAGGGAATGGAATACTTAGGAAGCCTAAATATAATACATCGAGATTTAGCTACAAGGAATATTTTGGTATCAAGCCCGACAACTGTAAAAATATCAGATTTTGGCCTAGCTCAATTTTTACCCGATGAAAAATATTATTATTTACAAACGATGCGAGATCTGCCTTTAAAATGGTGAGTTTTGTCATGGTTACATTAAAATATTGATATTAAATCTTAAATTCTATACTTTTATAGGCATGCTCCAGAAGCTATTTTGTATGGAAAATTTTCTCCAAAAACTGATATTTGGGCTTATGGTGTATTACTTTTTGAAATTTTTTCCTTGGGTAAAGAACCAAATGTAGTCTCCAAGTTGGAAGAAAGATTAGACGTTGAAAAACTAATAAGAGTTTTAGAAGAAGGTCACCGGTTACAATGTCCATCATGTCCACCATGCAGTATAGACATATATAACAAACTTATGAGGCCTTGTTGGGCTTATGTAGCAGGTGATCGTCCAAATTTCTCAGATTTAATAAATAATATTAAATCACTTATGACTATTGAATCTGCTGAACATTTCACACGAGGATAACAAAGGTTTTTTGAACAAAATATTATCATGACTTAATAATTTTACCAGACAATCAAGGGGTACAATATCTATATTAACATTTAAGTGTTCTGAACAGTTCATTATGATTCAGCAAGAACTCAAGATACGAGAATAGTAGTAAAATTAATGTGTATGTTTGAAAAAGTACTTAGAATACAAACTAAATACAATTCTTAAGAGATATTCAATATAATACAAATGTCAAGTATTTAGGAATTGTGTATTTTCAAAAAAAATTGCACACTAGTAATCTAGTCAAACAAAATAAATGTATTACTATACATGTTTATAACCTTAAATGTTTTGTTGTGATAGAGGTGTAGATGAAGCAACAGCAGAAACCAAATATTCTTGTATATATGTTAAGATTTAATTTACTTTTATTGTATATGCTAGTTGATACTAAATACTGTAGTTATTATTTGCTTAATTTTAAAAAAAAAAATGTTACTTAATATTTGTATGCAATAAGACTGTACCCATTATGTTAATTTGAAAACTTAGTGTTTAATAATCGTAATGTAATTAAAATATGATGGCAAGGAAAACACTTAACAAAACAAAGGATTTTTGTTAAAATACTGTCAATGAAAAATGCAAGACTTTTTTTTAAAATAAACTGTATTGTACTTAAAATGAAAATACAATTTATTTAGCTATGGTAGAACTACATTTTCCACAATAGAATCTGTTGGACATCTCAGCCATGAATGTCCCAGGCCCACAGTTTTCAGCAGCACACTCTTTCCTCAACCTATGCACTTTTCCATTCTCATCAACCTAAAAATAATGATAATCATATAAATCACATTTCAGGTTTATAACACAAATAACTGATAATTCATACCTTATAAAATTTAAGTATTCCTAACTTAATCTTCTTCTTTTTGTGTTTGATTTTTTTAGGTGTGGAATAATTCTTCTTCTTGCGTTTTTTAGCACCACCTCTTAAACGGAGTACTAAATGCAGTGTTGACTCTTTCTGTATATTATAATCAGATAGTGTACGGCCATCTTCCAATTGTTTTCCAGCAAAAATAAGACGTTGTTGATCTGGGGGTATCCCTAAATTAAAATTTAAAAAAAAAAACAAAAAAATAAGTTAATATTTAACAATGTTAGTAGTTTGATACCGTAATATCTACTAAGTATAAATGATACATTTTAGTGGAATATTGATAATATTTAATGTAGATAAAACAATAGTATAAATCAATCTTAAGAACCTAACCCATCAAAAACTGTACTTGTTTTTCATAAAGAATTCATTTACCTCAGATATCATGAATATTTGTTTTAGAATATAATTTAATTATGATTGACATTTGGAATAAAATAATTTTTATTATATATTATTTTAAATTTTGATATAAAAATAAAAAAATTAAAATCTTGAACAAGTAGTTAATTAGTTAAAAATATTTAATTTACTTTTATCTTGGAAGCAGGTTTATGAAAGAAAGTAAGTAATATATTTTATTTATTAGTTATTACTAGGGCCCGGATTTTTATGCATTTGCATGTTTTTTTGAATAATCCAAAACATTGCTAGGTAAGCTACAAGTTTGAATTTAAGTCAGTAAATCTGAAATATAAAATTGTATTTTGCATATTTATGCATATTTTGACATGTACTGCATATTTCTGTATTTTACCATTTTTTATTGCATATTTACGATTTTTTATTGCATTTATACGGGTTTTAAATGCATATATACGTTTTTT
>VUJU01001335.1:0-21831 GCA_009835225.1 Aphis craccivora | reverse complement strand
ATAGTACTATAGGCTATATTTATTTATTACTACTTACTAAGTATAGTTATTTTTTCACTGCACAGTGCACACATTATTTCAGTTGTCAAAATTTCAAATTTGTCTGTTATTGTCGTCCATTGTCTTTCTTTATATGTTTTTATATTCTGTTGAATATAGTGTTTAGTCTACTGTAAGGCCACTAGCTCAATAGCATCAACGTTTATTTCTTTTAAAACACATAATTTATTTAAACTATAGTTGTTGGTATTATTTATTTAAACAAAATGAGTCTTTGGGCTGATAAATACCGACCTAATTCTTTACAAAAAGTTGATTACCACCTGGATCAAGCTCAACATTTAACTAATCTTGTTAGTATACTGATTAAGTAGTAGATTTATAAATTTTTATTGTATTTATGTGTTCATATAATACTTTTGTAAAATTATTTTATAGGTAAATCAAGGCGATTTTCCACATCTACTATTCTATGGACCTAATGGTGCTGGAAAAAAGACTCGTATTTTAGCATTGTTACGACAACTGTATGGCCCTGGTGTTGAAAGGTTACGCACTGAACACATGAACTTCATGGTATGAGATCGATATAAATCTATTAGTTATCCACTACCTAACCGATTAATTACTCAATAATTTTTCATAGACTCCTTCAAATAAGAAATTTGAAATAATGACTGTGGCTAGCAATTATCATATAGAAGTAAATGCTAGTGATGCTGGTATGTATGATCGCATTGTAGTTATGGAACTCATAAAAACTGTTGCACAAACTCATCAATTAGATTCAACTAAGCAACGGCATTTTAAAGGTAAAACATTTTATTGACATTTCTGGGTTTTTTTTTAATTTTACATTCATGTTACAGTTATCTTATTAACTGAAGTGGACAGGCTTACTAAAGAAGCTCAGCAAGCCTTGCGACGAACAATGGAAAAATATATGGCTACTTGTCGTATTATTTTGTGTGCCAATTCTATTGGTCAAGTGATTCCAGCCATACGTAGTAGATGTTTAGCTGTGCGTGTTCCAGCTCCTACTCATGAAGATATTTGTAAAATTTTGAAAGTAAACATCAATATTCAATAACTAAAATAAGTAAAAGATGTACTTTAGTTCTCAAGTATATTAAATTGTTAAAAATATTTGCTTTTTTTATGATCGAGAGGGATAAGAACACAAAGTGGACATTTGTTTTTATCTGATTTAAAAAATTAAATAGGCCAGGCTTAGCAATTAAGAGGATGTCAGTGCACTATTTGTTTTCTTTCTCTGGCCTACGCGCAACTTAGCCAAGACACATTTACGCAGAATCATTTTTTCTATGATTTTAAGTAGTCTTAGAGTATGAACACCCATTAGAAAAAAGATAGAAAATAATATTTTTAAGGGAATGACATACCAATTTGTCAAAATGTCTCAAAACAATTTAAACATCGTTTAAATTTACAACATTATTTTGTTTATTTTGAAAGTCAAATATCAATAAAATATAAAATCGATATGTCATCCCCTCAAAAATATTATTATCTATCTTTTTTATAATGGGTGTTTTTACTCTAAGATTACTTAAAATCATTGAAAAAATGATTTTGCGTAAATGCATGAGAGAGAAAACAAATAGTGCGTTGACATCCTCTTAATGTTCAACCTTTAACCTTCAACCATTGTTGGTGATAAACATGTTTATTTTCATAACTGTTGAAAAAATACAATATTGTGTTCTGAAAAAATATTGTCACAGTGATAACCAGTAGCTTAGGTACATTTAAAAGCCCCCCTAGATAAAGTATTTATTATGCCCCTTAAATAATACTCTTGGTCACTAAAACAGTATATTACATATAATAAGTTCATAATAATTCCATGCAGTGCTGGATTTAGAATAAGTACCTACCCCAAGAAAAAAAATGTAGTAAATATTTATATGATTTTTTTCCATTTCTTACAAAATTTGCCGGCCTAGCCGTAAATACAGCCCTGATTCCATGTTCTACTGACTATAGTCCAATATTGAGGTAAGACTAGTGAGATAATTGAGTATTATTTTTCAATGTGTTTCTAGTCACTTATAAGTACCTATATTTAAATATGATATGGTTACTTATAAGTCTTATTTATGTTTCCAATCATTACAGTATTGATGTATAGTATTATTATTTTTTGTCTAGTAAAATTAACATTTATATTTTATTTATTTGTTCCTTAATGTGTTATAAATCATTGTAATTATTCTATAATATTTATAGACAATTTGCAAAAAAGAAGGATTAACATTACCAGATGAATTGGCTTTAATTATCTCTCAGAATTGTGAACGGAACTTAAGGCGAGCTATATTAATGTTAGAAGCTAGTAAAGTAAAACAGTTAGTATTTACATATATTTATAATTTAATCTTTTTTTTAAATGTTTATAGTATTATTTATAATTAATTCAATTGCATTTTAAATAATAGATATCCTTTTGATGTAAAACAAAGTGTTGTTGTACCAGATTGGCAACTTTATATTGGCGATACTGCCAAACAAATACTAAGCCAACAAACTCCTGGAAAATTACTTGAAGTTCGATCTATGCTTTATGAATTGATAGTTCATGGCATTCCAACAAATGTGATTTTTAAAGTAAGTAAAATCAGATTATACTATAATATTATTAACAATAACATGGTTTTTTCATGAACATACAATTTTCAGTTTTTACTTAAAGAGTTGGTGAAAAACTGTGACGTTTCGTTGAAACACGATATTGTTGAGATTGCATCATTTTATGAGCATAGTTTATTAAAAGGCAATAAAACCATGTTTCATTTAGAGGCATTTGTTGCCAAATTTATGTTACTTTATTCAAAATTCATGGAAGAGTCATTAAATGGTATATTTTAATTTGTATTTTACATATAACTAGTTTTCTGTTAACCTTAAATTATTGTAAAAATAACATTGTATACTTAATCACTTTTTAATTTTTATAAAATTTATTATAAATTTTATTTAAATATACAGTTGAACATTTTTTTATTAACATTACTTTCTCCTTAGTTATCCTTATGACTCTTCAAGAGTGTTAGTGGTAAATCACTACCAATACTCTTTCCCTATCTGCGCTGTTTCATCATTCCTCACTATATTTTTTGGTGTTAGATGTATGTTATCTAAATCCACGATCCTGGACATGGTATAGTGTACAGTGTACACTAATGAAATTTTGGTTCCATTGGTCTTTCCTTAAATGGTTAATATTAGATAGCTAATTAGCATATAAATTATTTACATTATACTTCACTATAGAATACATTAAATACAAACAAATATATTCAATCACACTACTTGTAAAATGTAACTAATGCAAAACAATGTTAATGAATACAAATGTTTTAATGAAAATTAAAATATAAATAAGATGAATATAATATAGGTTAGATAGACTATCAAGTTAGTATTATGAAATATTAATTCATTATTGGATTGAAAAACAATTAAGAGTACAGATTGGTATACCAACAATTGGTAATGATAATATGAAAAATAATAATATGTTATTACTTTTTAATTATACTAATATTATATTATATATATATATTAACAATTTTATTTAAAATCAACTTCAAATAGTTTTCACTGTATTTTAGTAATATCATATTTATACATAATTCTCAATTCAAGTAATAACCAGTAAGATGAATGCTACATGTTTGTTGACAAGAAAACACTACACTTGATCCAGCATCTAATTGTACATCTATGTTTGATTGGTATTTATTACCTTCATGTAAGTGACAAATTATTACTTCTTGTTCATTTGTCGGTGATTTCATTTTTAAAGTGAATTTAAATCTGTTGTTTAACACGAATTGAGGTGTCTCATAGTCAAATGGCCAGTCCATTGGTCGTCTAATAAATGCTCCAAAATCAATATCTATAACAGCCATGGTGAGACGTAAAGTGTTTTTCACTGTCACAGTTTTATTGATACCACATTTAGGACATAAAGTCTCTGTGTGTTGTCGAAACATATTCACACATGAATTTACATCATTTGGTGTCAAAACTAATGAAAAAGAAGTCATATTGAATTACTCTTAAATACAATATGCTACACGTCACTGAAAAAACTGAAACTATATTAAATAAATTTATTTTAATAATTCAGTTATATATAAAACAATAAAAAGTTTAAATCTAATCTTAAAATGGACTGTGTAATGTATATAGGTTAAAAATACTCATATTTTCACTGTGTTCATGAATGGTCTGTGAAAGTTCTCACGATGATAATTTCATTAGTTTGTGGTTAAAAAAAAAGATAAATATAATCAAAATTGTTTTTCTCTATGCTTTTAATAAAATAAAAATAAATGTGTGTATTACAATATAGTAATTAACTAATAAAATTGACATAACTTTCTCAGTTATATTACCATATTATAATAATTATTTTGATTTGATGATATAAATGAAGTTTGATATCCTATTTTTAATAAAAACACTCAATGTATCACCAGTTTTATCCATTGTTACAGAAAATTGATTATAAGAGGATGCATATCTAACCTTTACACACTATCTCTGTCTTACAAACATACAACATAGTAAACTCTAAGTCCAAGTTGAGCAACCAAATTTCACACTAAAGAGATTTTGGATTGTACAACATTGTTTTTATTTTTACGATATCAGAAATACAAAAAAATAAAAGCATTGCATTGAAAATCTTCTCTTATGAAATAGTTGTTTTCTCAACTATCTAGAATTAAGAAGTTGAACCGTTATACATGATTAAGACAAAAATTGAAGTAAAATATTTTATCTAGTTTTTAGTTAATTTAGTAAACTAGAAGGTAAAAAGCTACAGTAACAATAGTGCTGAAATACACCAAATAATAAAAAATACCATAGTCCAGGAGTTAAGTTACCTCATTTGGAATAATTTTTAAAATGTAAGTTAGGAAAACAATTTAAATAATTTGTCTAATAACTATCTAAAAATAGTTTACACCTAAATTTATACATTTATACCTAAAAACTGGGAAATAATTTTCATTGTTTTTATTAATGACGTTATAACATACTATTATAATATCATGACAATTAAGAAATTAGGAAATAATATTAACTATTGATATTCAATTTCAATAGAATAGAGATTACAATTGATGTTTTCTTAATAAAAATAAAACTTTAGTCACTTGCACTTTATTTCAAATGCATTTAGAACTAAATTTATATATTATTAAATACTAGCATCTACATAACTATGTTATTTAAAACATTAAATATTAACCAAATGATAATTATCTAGAAAAATAAATCTGTTAGGTATTTAAATAAAAATGAGTTCAACAATTATAAAATTAAGAATTAAAAATTAATTTATTATAAGTCATTCATATACAATTGGTAAATTATTGCCAAATAGATTGGGCACAAATACTTTCTAAAAATGCCAAAAAATAAAAGTAAAATGTTACGATTCATAATAAACAATTGTATACTTAAGATAAAAATTGTCTCAAAATTAAAAACTATATATTATAAATACAGCTTTAATTTTTTATTTTTTATAACAAACGGAATACTGATATTCGTTGTGTGGTTGTTGTAGAAAAATGAATGGTAATTAACAAATAATCATAGGAATATCAGTCGGAATAAAAGACATAATGGATAAACTTAATTGACATGTTTAAGTTCTACATCAAATACTAATGTACTATTTGGTGGAATTTCAGGCGGACTTCCTTTAGCACCATACCTGAAAATAAAAACATTTAAATAATAAATACATGTTTATATAACTAATTATTTTCTTCTTAAAATATATTATTCTCAATAACAATTTGTGCTATTATTTAGTATTTATACAACAAACTATGCTACGTAAAATACACTACAATGAATTCAACAGCAATGGATATTAAAAGAAGAATATGGCATAATATTTATTTAAAAATTAATGTGTTATACCAATATTTATAATATAAAACTATAATTATGGTTTGTATTTTATATCTTTTAATTATTCAGAATAAACTGTTATTGTAAATTTTTTGTAAAGTTACAATAAAACAATGCTATCTAAAAAATTAAGCATTAGAAAATACTACTTACGCCATATTTGGTGGACATATCACTTTTCTTTTGCCTCCAACTTTCATACCAGCAATACCAATATCCCAACCCTTAATAACTTCACCACGTTGTAATCCAAAAGTGAATCCAGGTCCTTTCTGCATTGAATCAAAAACTTTACCAGTAGATTTAAGGCGGCCAATATAATACACTTTAACCTATAATTTATTAAAAAATATATTAGTATAAAATTCAAATACCAAAAATATTTATTTATTTATTACATTTTTTCCTGGTTTTGCAACAGCTCCATCTCCAACTTTAATATCATTAATGATAACACCACCATTTAATTTTTGTTGTTGATTTTGCTTATCTTTGGGCAGTGGAGTATCTGGTTTAGTCTTTAACCCACTAAGTGGGGTTTTAGCTTCCTTATTTTTCTGTTTTTTACTACTTTCTGTTGTACCCTAAAAAATAATTAGAAATAATTAACAAACATAAAATATATTACATAAAAAATGAATATAAAATTACATTTATCAAACTTTGATTTGCATCAGGTGTTTTAGGCATTGGAGTTTTTTGACCTTTGGGGGTTTTTTCTTGACCTTTAGGGGTTTTTTCTTGGCCTTTAGGAGTAATCGCATCTTTTTTGGGAGTTTTTTCATTTCCATTTAATTGTTTTTTGGGGGTTTTTTGTTGTTCTTTTGTTTTTTTAGTCAATACTGGTACTTCTTCAATTTCATCGTCACTATCTTCTTCTTCTTCTTCTTCTTCGTCGTCGTCATCATCATCGTCATCTTCGTCATCATCTTCATCGTCGTCGTCGTCGTCGTCATCGTCATCATCAGCTAAATCACTTACTAAACATAAACATTATAAAATGATAATACTGTCAAAACAATTCAATAAAAAAATCGTATATCTATGTTAACTTGATTGAATATCAGAATAGTATAAGAATTGTGAAAATACCATAGAAAAAAGGACAGTTAAGTTATAGGACAGAACTTCTTGAGGAATTATCATGTTGACTACATACGGATGTCAATTGGATCATTCAGCAACAGGCTCGACACTATTTGATGTCCAATATAAATTTAAAATTAATAATTTATAATTCCCTACTTGTTGCTGAATGTTATTTCGTTATTGATTAGAGAGTTTAAATGCATGTTTAAAAATATATATTTATATACCGTTTGAATAAACAACTATTTTTTTTTGTTATTTAAAAAAAAATACATGTGCGCCGGGTGAGAACTGCTGGCATACACAGTCAATGTGTTAGACAATAAGGAAAATATTTGTATTTTGAAATTCATTCTAGGTAGTATGTATAGATCATTGTTACATACAAATGATAATGAATTTAAAAAATGTACCTACATAATTTGTGTTTTAATTATCAAATAGTAAATAACTTAATAAAAAACTTACGTTTTAACCCTTCGCCGTCATCATCACTATCATCTTCAAAATCCATGGTTTCATCGTCACTTTCTTCATCAGATTGATTACTCTCATCCAATTTAATGGATTTATTTTTTTTGGAAGTATTATCTTCCAATTTACGTTTATTTCCTGTAAATAATGAAATTAAATTCTTTTATTAACATTACACTTTGTACACTGAGAAAGCAACTCAATCGTGCAACTTAAGGAATTTTCCACACAATGCTTGACTAAATGACCTCACTAGGAATAGGTGACACTAAGACCACAATTTCTTTGGTTGCCATCTATAGTTGTTTTTTCAGTGAATAGTAATTATAATAAATCAGAATAAGAAATGAACGTAAGAACACAACAACTTAATGATAAAATTGTGTAAGCAATGCAGTTAATAAAATTACACAAGTACCAATAAAACAAACATAGGATAATTTACCTTAAATATTTAAAGGTACTATATAAAGACATTCAGAATTACTGTTTTTCAATATTTAAATATAAGTGAAGTTAAAAAGTTCTGCAGTTTTTACAATGACTCACAGACAATAACCTATGTACCTAATATATATTTTTTTAAAGTACCTTTCCCTTGTGCAGGTTTTTCAATTTGTGTTTCTTCAGATTCAGATTCACTTTCCAAATCAGAATATAATTCATCATCTTCATTTAAATCTAAATATCCTATATAAATATTCAAGAAAAATATTAATTTATATTTTTTAATCAAAATCCAAATTTAATAAATACCTGTCATATGTATATTGGCAGTGGCTGATGTAACAAATTTTAAATCTGTTCCTCGTGGGAAAATATGATCTAATCGACATTGGTACAATTTTGATGCTTTAGACAAGTGACAAAGAATTACACGTGGATTATCATCAGTCTCAACATAAACAGTATGTACATCATCAGCTAAATAAACAGAACCAATTTTAACAAATAAACTAAATGTAAAATGTTGAATATATTATGTTTTTTTTTTCTTTACTTTTACAATAACAAATCAAAAATATGAAAATATATTAATTTTATTTAAAAAATTAAATATTTTTTAGTTTATACGTAGTCTTTGATTTAGTGACTACTACAGAATTCACTTAAAATGCAATAGAATTAAGAACTTGAGTATTCAAAAAAGGGTCCATTAGATAATCTAGAATGTATTAATAAATAAACATGTTTTTATATTTATTTTATTCGTGTGTGCTTAAGTTAGGTTAGACAGTTAATTGTTCCAAGACATACACAATGTCAGGCAGCGTTAGTTAAACATTCTTTGATTGCAAGGTAATTTATACTACATCCCGGAAATATAAATTAAAATATTTAATTACACCATATATTAATACGGTTAATACATACCCTTTTTAACGGATTCCAAATCAAGTGTAGCCATTGACAGATGGAATGTGTTTTCGACAACAGTGCTATATTTTTTCCCCGGTTCCATTACTATGCCTATAAACATGAACATCGTTAGTCAATAAATATATACATAAGGTATATTATAAAACAAAAACACAAGTAGTTTACATTATAGTAACCGACTACGATATATCATTCAACAAATAACATAATACACAAATGTTCAACAGATACACACGTGTTTATAAAAACCATCATTCAATATACTTACTCCACATTTTGTCGGTGGTATAATATAACAGATTAACAATACAAAAAAATAATTGAGAATAATTATAATATTAAAGATTATTTAAAATACACGTGTTAAAGCGATAGAATTTCAATGGCGAACAACAACGTGACTTCAACAAGGCGAAGAAGCCGAAAATGAACGAAGATCAGTGTTTGACGTTTATCCTATTGCCGAACAACAAATATGAACGAGGGTTACAATAACCACGAGCCAACCGAACCGATAGGAATGCGAGGGACAGAAATTACACAGTGACTTCTCAGTATGACCATATCAAGGGAATCATTGTAGATTATAACATTTGGCGCGTTTATTAAATTCATGTTGCTATAATATTATGCATTTACACAATAATATAATATTATATTACATTAAACTTATCATAGAAATTAATAAAAATACTATTTATTTAGAAACTCATAACAATAAATCATTTATCATTAGGCATTATTTAATGCATAAGTGAAATTCAAAAATTTACTAATACACTTTTAAAGATGGTAAAACGCTCTATTAATAGATAAGTTCCTAATTGTAAGTTCTATCCTAATCTATGCTAACATTGCTAACTAAAAACAAATAAGTTTTATTAGAATTTTAAGTATTCTCTAATAAGGTCACCAAAAACATAATTAGTGTTATGTTATCTATTTTTGTTTCAACCTAAGGTTCAAATACCTATATCTCAAATTTGTACAATTTTATCATTAATAATTAAAAGATAATAATTTCCATTTTTTTTAAAAAAAAAAAATCACATATTTAATTCAAAATTTCAAAACTATAGTTTTTTAATTCTTAAAAGCTGTGTACCATTTATATTATATTTTTAAACGATTGAAATTGTCTCATAAAAGAAAAAATCATACATTTTTAATTCAACTTTCTCAAAGTTATCATTAAGTGCTTTGGGTCTTATTTCATTAGTTCTTGAAAGTTGAAATTGTATAAAAATAATTTAGAAATGTACCTAGGTAGTATATAGTAGGTACTAATTTTTTTTTTACCATCCTACTCTTACATTTTTTTAATTTATATGAGTAAATACATATACAATTGATATCTCCATTCAATACCATTATTAGGTTATAGGTACCTATATGATAAATATAAAATAGTTATATAGTGCCTACTCAAATAAATTAGTGGTAGCCGGTAGGCATCTATAATTATTAAATCTCCATTGTTCTTATAAGGGTACTTTTGTTTTTCAAATTTAATTGAACCACTGGATTAAGGTTAAAAATTGAGTAAAAATCAAGAAAAACAAAAAAAAAGTGAATAAAAAACGGAAATTTTTACTCAAAAACCAGTTTTCAACAAAATCGATTTTTTTATATGGTTGTAACTAAAAATCTTACCACTGTAAAGACTTGACATTTTCACCAAATGCGTATTTTAGTGTTATTTGTACCTATACAATTCAATTTTCAAAATATTTTGGCTTTTTTAGGTTATTTATAAACAACTGAAATTTTCGTGTCGATAAAAAATGTTTGGTTTCCCAAAAACAAATTGAAAATTTAATACGTTTCTTATAAGTCGTTCTTATTGTAGTTAGAAAAAAAATCAATAATCGTTAATCACAATTTTTTTTTTACAAACATATAAGTTCAAATTTTTAAAAAATATGTCAAAACCAAAAAAATTTGCGAGTATATTAATTTATTGTAATTTGTAGTTGAAAATTCATAAAATTGTTGGTATTTATATCTAAGGTTAAAAAAATTAACATTAAGATTCTCATAAGTTTTCCTTCAAATAGCTATAGAGAAAACTTGATGCGTCTTTATAGAAAAAATGTTATGAGACTATGAGAATTTGAATTTTAAATTTTTACGAAATCACGTTACGAATTTACGATAACGACTTATTCTCAAACGATTTTTAAGAATTATTATTATACAAAAATTATTAGTCGTAGATAAGTACATGAAAATTCCATCAGTTATTTCGATTGGCATTTTCTTTACGTAATTTAATTTTCAAAATATTTTGCTTATTTTAAATTTTATTTATAGGCATTTGAAATATTCGTTTTTGCTTAGTTATTTTTTTTTATATCGATAATAATTTTTTGGCCAAGTAAAAATATTTGAAAATTTAATACAAAGTTCCTCATTAGTTAGTCTTATATTAATTCAAAAATTATAAGAGTACATATATTTATTAAAATAAATTTTAATAATTTTTTTTTATTATTATTATAAGCATTTAAAGTTCAAATATTGATAAAAGTTCATCAAAATCGTGAACATTTGTAAATTATTTGTAGTTAAAATTTATAAAAAATGGTATAATATAAATAGCTAAGAGTTGAAAATATAATATGAAATTTTCTATAAGTTTGGCTTAACAATTATAAAAAGAACTTAAATTTTTGGGGTATTCAGGTTATTCAGGTAACATAAACAACCTTTTTCACCACCCACTGAAAAATTAACCCTAGGCTGATAAATCATCTCCGTTCAGAATCTTTTTTTGTATACAATTATACAATAATTGTATTCTAATTTAATACATCCATAATAGTGATATACAATACTGCAGAGCGTTACTCACTTGACCCCACCTTTTTTTTTTTTTATAGTTGTAATTTTTTTAAATGACATACATTTCTAAATTTCTATTTTGAAGCAGAATATTTGTCTATAATAGTACCTATAATATTATATCTTTTTATTTGAGAAGCATAGTATATATTTACAAGTTATTTGCATTTATTCATTAAGTAGGTATTAAAAGACTTATATATTAAAGTGACATACATAGGGGTAGGTGCTGTGTATCATTTTTTAATTTCTTAACAGAGAACAAGGTTGAATCTAGAGGAGGGCTTAGTGGGTTGCAGCCCAAAAGAACCCCACAATTTTATGTTATTTTAATAAATACAAAAATATATTTTCTTGTGTATGTCTTGTAATGCATCCTGACCACAGACCATTCATATCTAAATCCACCCCTGACAGCGAATCTCAAACTTGGTTTAATCTAGAATTCTAGAATAATACCTATTTTATTATCATATTCTAGATTTAGACACTAATATATTTAATTATCTGATCACTATAAAAGTATAAAATAGGTACTCCGGTACTCAATACATAAGACATAACTAAAAAAGTTAAATGTACTTTTATAAATTATATTACTTAACATATTTACATATATAACATTAATTATATTATTTATAAATAAAAGTAAAAAGTAAAGTAAATGATAAAATTAATATTTCAAAAATGTAATTTTGATTGAATTGATGTTAATTTATAAATATTTACATAACTACAAATCACATACACAAATAAAATACAAAATATGTAAGAAATTATTTTGTTTTTTTAACATTAGTACAACTTTTAACATTACACAAAAAAAATCACATATTTGAATATACGTATATTTAAAAATTAATTGAATTTGTATATTTATCTTTGCATAGTTTGAACATGTTCCTTTACTTCTTCAATAAGATATATAGATCTTTTAAATTCTCCATATTGTTGGTTGAAATTGGTTGAAACATTTCTTAGTTGATTTAAATTATGTTCAGTGCGATCAATATTGGATTCTAATGATGAAAGATTTTTGACTGTTTGATTTAACATATCATGACTTTTTGAACTTTTGTGGATTTGCTTGATAACTGATGACATATTGTTGATGTTCAATTTTACCCGTTCACTCAACAAATTTTTTGAATCACCAAAAAGGGATCTAGCACTTGTACTTGAAGCTGACGTCATTATCAATTATTATTAATATTGCATTGATTCAATAAGCTTTTATCACCGCAGTCACACCTAAACAATAATTTATTTCAAAATAGTTAATATTTTATAAACTATAAACTGTATAGGTTTAATAACAAAAAAAAAAAATGATAATACTCAATTAAAACACATTATAATATAAAATTAGTAATTTTCATTTTAATTTTTATTGTTATATAAATACAATACAGTAGAATAGGCCAACACGGGTCGGCAACCCGGGACCCATGAAGCGATTTTATGCTGCCAGTGATTACAATTTATAATTAGTGTAAAAATATAGAATACCACATTATGTTAGTTGATAAACTGTAAATAAAATAAAGTGTATGGCCCGTGAATTTTATTTTTTTTATTTTTTGGCCCCTGACACCAAAAAGGTTGCCGACCCCTGCAGTAGAACATTGATTATCCAGGGTAATGGTGAAGACTCCTACAAATAAATAAAAAACATAGTTAATCTAGACTTTTAATTTGTTTATTTAACAATGTTATATGTGTGTATATTGTTATGTCGTAATTATAATAGGATTTAAAATATGAAGTAATTCATCTTAGTTTTTTCTGTTTGAAATTATTTTCCTTAATTCATTTATTTTTCATAAACTCATGACGTCATAGAAGTCAAAGTTTTCCTATGCGCCTATTTACTTTTGGTACATTCAAATTTTTCAGAAAAGAGTGTACAGTTAATAGCAAATTCGCAAACAGGGACAATCGAGGTTCTATTATAAATATATATATCAAATAAATCAAACTTATAACTATATAATTTTACTAAACTTTAAATCAAATTTATAAAATATCATCAATGAGTCTGAAAATCTAAATATCAGATACAGCTCAAATCATACTAAAAGTGTAGTTAACATTTATTTTGCTGGTATAGTTACTATTAACAAGTTATTAGTTAGGTAGTATTTATTTAGTTTTTGATCAATTAATCATTTATAATTTAAAACGTAATTACATCTTTTAAGTATGGTTAAACTTTAGAAGTAATTAGTATTTACTCATAACAATAGTTTAGGTAACCACATTAATTCATTAATTTTCAATTGGTTAGAATGTCAAATTTCTACTTACTTAATTTTTTTAGCGATTCTTAAAACTCTGAAACATTAATCTATAACTCGATTAGTTATTACCATTGATTATAATTGAAATGATATAATAATAATAATTGAGGTACAAAAAGTAAGTTGATTAAAGTTTTTTATTATCTCTTTTTTATGTTGAAAGGATGATTCATGATTCAAGTCAAGACTATAAATTAAAATAAGTAAGTTTGAAATTCAGAGATTCAATACTTTAGATCATAATATAGTAAATACACTTTACACCAGACGATCGAAGTTCAATAAGTCAAGACTGAAGATTTCTTGAACTAAAAAAAAAAAATACCAATACTCTACGATGAAGACCGAGTGAAAATTGAAGACTAAAGAGCGCCAGACTTGCGCTACAAAAGAATAAAGATCCTATCTAAAGCAGTGGTCAAAAAATACAAGAACACCATACGGCATACACGTTTATTAAAGATTATTATTTGCATTTTGCATTTTTAGTTTTTACAACCTTGATTAATTGAAAACAATATCAGGTTTTAAGACGGTGAAGTTAAGGGGGAGTGTCCCAAAAATGATATGGATCAGATATTATATTATCCATGATAAAATAAACAGGTATGTCAGCAACTTACGGTTATTATACGAGTTTATTTTATCATGATATTATCTAAATTTATTATCTTAAAATCGTGGCCAAACATAGATACCTATTAGATATTATATATACAACATTTCACATTGTTAATATAATATATAATATGTATACTGTATATGAGGCTGAAAAATAATCGCATAAATGCGTAAAATCTGTTGAATAGCCGAATAGGGAATATCGAGCATCCATCGACTATAAAAATATATTTAATATTATGTAGTTGTAGTTCAATAGTTCAATGAGAGCATCATATAATTTATAATATAGGTTAGCTTGCTATCGTTATCGTGTATACCTAATAGCAGTCTTGTAAAGTATTTGAGTAAATATATTTAAATACTGTTTTGGACGCATTTGTATTTAAAAATTAAATACTTTTAATACAAATACCTATAAAAATTCAAATGAATTATTCGTCAGTTATCATATATTTTTTTTGAATTTTTATAATATTTTTTTGAATTATTATTATTTAAAATAATTTGGTAAACTAATAGAAAACTAAAATAAAAAAAAGTATTTAAATACATTGCAAGTATTTGTTTTTAAATACTTTTTTTTAAAAGTATTTTAAATATTTTCTGAATGGATGTATTTGTATCTGTATTTAAATACAATTTTAAAAGTATTTTTTACAAGACTGCTTAATAGCTGCTGAAGTTGGGCCCGGCCATAATGCCTATAATCATAGAAAAGGTTAATGTGTGTTACTGGTTTTAGCAAGCTTTTGACTTATTCGCCTCATTTAAAGCGCTATTATTAAGGAAGGATAATTTTTTATAAACCTGTAACATGATTACATGAAGATAGTCAGTTCACTAGGTTTCTTGCATTCCTGCAAATCCTACCTGGGCTGAGTTGTATGTACTATGTAAACTACAATACAATAATTTGTATTAAAAATATGATTATTAATACATCTACATAAAATCGTGTTATGATTTTTTAATTTGATCATAGTTTTCGGTATTCATGTAATATTGCAGTCTACCACATACCTGTCATCTGCCGCACATCTATATATTATATGGTCATTCCCAACAATTTGACGGTGATTAGGTTTTATCCTAACTATAATACTTCTATTATAATAATATATATTATATAACACTAAAACATAACCTAGGATTAACCATGATTAAAGATAGGTATATTTTTAATCGTGGGTCCAACATTTGATATAACTAGTTACAATTTAGTTTATGCTGTAATATGTAATTTCTTTTTCTGCATTCAACTGAAGGGTAAGTACATACGTAAAACCATTCCCAATTTTTTGTCAATCTCATCAGTGATGCATACAACCATCTATACCCTAATTATAATCTATTAATTAAAAATGTATCATTGTGACAATAATTTCTTACAGTAAAATAATACTTTTTGAAAATATTATAAAAATAATCATGTTTTTACGCTAATTAAATATAATAATAGAAAAACAGCAACAACTCGACATTGGCCTATCGGGCTGCTTTTAAAATCAGATGGGGCAAATGTCCACCTTGGCGCCCCCTAAATGACAGGTCAGTCATTGATCCACCTAATTCTGGAAATTTATAGTTTTATTCTTAGAATTTCATCACTAGGTTTTCTCCAGTCTCTTAAATTATTAACTAATGATTATGTATATATATATATAAGAATAATATATTGTATACAATTTAATAAAAAAAAACTGTTATCTTTTACTTGTTCAAAATTTCAAATTTTTTTTTTTATTTTTGATGTTATAAAAACATTTTTATAACTGTAATTTATATTTTGTATATATATAAATATATTATTTTAAAGAACCATTAGGAAAAATTTTTTTGTGAATTCACTTTGTATAATATATGCATAAAAATATGAAAAAAATTGCTTTTCTAAAATCTATACATAATATTTTCTGCCATAAATGGGTTAGCATGAATCTATTGGATATATACTACTATTTTTATTAAAAAATATAAAAATATTACTTGTTTTACTTGGATCCCAAAAAAGTATAAATATCTAAGCTTTAATATAAGACAAACGACAAATTTAATGTTGAAAATGATGTTAGTCTAAAAAAAGTGAGATTGTGAGAACTAAAATGTTCCTTGTAAATAGGAATTTAATTAACTGCTTTTTTTTTGTGAAACAAGATCAATAGTCATTTAATAAACCATTTTTCATATAAAATTATATACTATAATTTATAAAAAGTGTATACTTATGAGATGAACCAAGTCATAAAGATTAAATTAGCAGAAATTAATAATTTAATAAAAAAAACAATATAATATTAACTACATACTATAGTAAAAACTAATACAAATTACTATTTTCAGTAAATTGCTTAAATATAAATAATTGATTTTAGTAGTAGGGTCTTCGAGGATTATTCTGAAACATTAAAATCAATATTATTATTAAAATTAAACAAATTATACCAGATTTTGTAGAATGCGTTATAGATTAAGGTTTTTTTTTTATTATTAAGAAAGATAAATATAAATTTACTTACCAAAGGATTAGGACGAAAACGATATGCCAACATCATTCGTTTTCGATAAGCATCAAATTCATCATCATTTTGTCTTAGGTCTGATGGTCTTTCAACACCTAAACCATGATTTTCATTATGAGAACCGCCTCTGAAAAATACATCAAAAGGTAGTGTATGCATTCATAACATTTTAAGATAATATCCAATATTTAAAAGAGTATATAAATAAAATTACTTATTAACTGGCTCAACGATACCAGTACCACTAGATCCCAAACCTTGTCCTTCGGACCATCCAAGTTTTTGTAACATCTGAAAACCTATATTATCTTCTTTTAATTTAAATTCTTTATAATCAGACAAATCAGGCTCGCGATCTTCTCTTAAAGCAGAATACTAAAAATAATATAATATTGAGTAAATACATTAAATAAACATACATAAATATTACTTTAAATTTAAATTAAAAACCTTTTCCATAAACCTAGCAAGTTCATCAGGAGGTAAAAAGTCACCAATGTGATGTTTATCTTTAGACTTTTCAGTTAATTCTTCAGCCCATCTTTCGGTAGCAACCATTTCCTCTTTTCTTAATTTATGTTCCCATGTTCCACCTTCAGTATCTTCATCACTATCATATTCATATTTAAATTTTCCAGCTCTCTGTAAACTTTCCAATTGTTGACGTTTTTTAAGCATATCTTGATATAATAAATTTATCTGTAATAATAATTAGTTATACAATTAAAAATATTATCTATGCATGTATATGATTATCATATACATTATAATATATGTTAGTATTACTTTATAATGATCTTCTGCTTTTTTCCAATCTTCTTCAGATAAATTTATTGTTCCAAATGATTGCATAGCATATTGTATTAAAGCAGGATCATTTCGTCCTACTTGACTGATCATGGGTCCAGACATACCAGGCACACCAACTAATTAAAAAAAGTTGTAAGGATTTAGTGATTATAAAAAAAAGCTAAAATGTTAAACATTATGTAATTACCAAGTTTTTGAGCATGAACTGGTTGAGGTATACTTTGACTAATTGCAATGGGAGTACCACCAATTGTTGAAGTGACTGTAGCATTAACATTATCATTTGCCCAACGACTTTTACGTTTACGTTTTTTATTAGTTCCATCTTCACTCTCAAAGTCCGTGGCCGCTATTTGATTTGATAATGTTTGAGGTTTTATCTCAGTTGGTGTTAATTTATTAGCTATTATTTTTGCTTTTAAGTATCCAACTCTTTGTCGAAAAATTGTATAAGCTGGAGAACTTTTGTCTCTCAAAAATCTGAAATATTTAATAATATTTTAATATTTTATAAATACATAAAAATTGATACATACAATAAATTAACATCTTGGGGTCGTTCTTGTAGTATAATATTTTCAATTTCATCGCCATATTCAGCAACTGTAGCTGCCAAACTTTCGACATCTTGATTTTCAAGAACTGCTTGTGGTTCACATCTCATCACTGTATTCAAAGCTAGACAACTCCGAATCAGCTTAATTTGCGATTAAGCGCAAACCCCCTCACCCAAAATCCCACAAACAACCCAATTTACATAATAAATTATAAATGTATAGATGTTTTTATACAAAAACTACAATTTTTCGTAACAGTACCTCTCGGAACCGGAGTGTAAGTTTCAATTGTCTGAGGTGTTGCATTCAATATATGTGCTGCATCTGGAGTTGGTCCCAAAGACACTGTAGATGTTTCAGTTACTATAAGTGATGGTTGCTCATCAGCATTACGAGGTACAGTTGTTGTTGTTGTAGTATCTGTAACTATTGTAGCTGTTAGTGGAGGAGTTTGCAACGGATATTGTTGATAAGGACCATGAGGAATCTGTAATATAATTTGAAGTTAGATATATAACAAGTAAAAATATTACAGTATACTTGTTAGTTTATTACTTTTGAACTATTTTGAGATATAAATACTGGATTTTGTGACTGATACATTGAAGTTGGTTGTGAAATTTGTAAAATTGGATGTGTGGTAACTATTGATACAGTAGGAACTTGAACCACAGTGGTCTGAGGTTGAGGCTGGATTGAAGTTACTTGAACAGATGGAGTGTTATAAAAATTGGATGGTTGGTATGATTGATTAATATTATATCCAATAAATTGATGATCTGGAATAAAGGGCTCCGGTTCTTTAAATGCATCTATACAATAATTAGACTCTAAAACATTAATACAAATTATTAAATAATATCAATCCTAATTAACATTGGTAATAAACTTCAATGCTTATATTTATTTATTAAATTAATATAATAAAGTGATGATTCTTTAAACAGTAAACAATAATAATCTTAAAAAACATTAATGATTTTGAAAATACTTTTAGGACACTTAACCATATCATTAAGTAATTTATACAACATTTTTAACTTTACTAGTGTCAACCACTCTTATTTAAGACATAAAAATTTGAAAAAATCATTTTGTTTGAATTTTGCAATTGTGTTATTCAATATTAGGAGTGCATAATTAAACTATGAACGGACTAATGTGTAATATACTATTTTTAATGCAGATTTATTGCTAAAATTTTGATAGGTGGGTTTTAAAAATGCTAGCTTAATAGATGTTTTATTTCTAATAAAGAGTGTATAGACATCGAAGGACAGTTTGAAGTCAAATTTTACCACAAGATTGTATATTGTTGAAACTCTAAATAAATGTAAATTATTCAAAAAATAATTTGATTAGGTAAATAAGCATTATTTTTAAAGAAAAAGTAAAAGAAATACATGTATTTAAATTTAAATGCATAGCATTCTGTTTGCACCATATATATATTTAAATCTAACATAACAAATTGTCCAAGACATTAATTATCAAACATCAAATTTTTTTCATACATGAAAGTACTTAAAAACAAAATAGTTATTTTGAGTACATTTTTAAAGAATGAAGATATAATAAAAAAGAATCATAAATTCATAAATTAAATATTTGCCATGTTTACATCTTGTATAACAATACTAAATTATATACATTTAAATAATATAAATAGAATTTTGTTTAATAAATTGTATGGTATTTTTAAATTTCAAAATACTGAAGCATAAAATCATATTTTTTAATAATTAGTAGTTAGTAATTAACTACATATTTATTCAAAATTCCCAGAAAAATATTTTGTTTGAAAATGTTAAACTAAAAATACATCACACTGTTCAAAAAAGGTAAATATATAAGTAAAAATACAAAACAGTTGTGGTTTAAAAGTAATTTTCAAAATAAGTAATACTATTTATACTTTTTAAAATGATGATTTATTAATAAAAGAATTCTCTTATAAATAATTTCAGAAACCAGCTATTAAACTAAACAATAATTTATTTAAAATTTTTTCACTTAAAAATATATACTCTGAAAAATACTTTAAAAAATTATTTTATTTGGATGTCTTAAAATATTCTTATACATACCTAATTTTGGTCCATGTACAATATTTGGTTCAATATTATTTTTAAGATCTTTTGTATCTAAAAAATATATAAAAATTCTAAGAAATCAATTCACAACAAAAAATTTAATTTATATGTATATAAATACAATATGACAGATACTAAAAAATATAAGATTATTTTAATTATTGTTAAAATCATTTATAAATAATATGAATAAAAAAAAAAAAAAAATGGAAAATTTAAAATTTTGAACTAAAAAAAGCGGGCAAGTGGGTATCGCTCTGTTGTACATTAGGTGCCGTGTGGATCATTATTATATATTATAAGAGTGTCAAATTTGAATCCAATGATAGGTATCATTGTATACGAAAAACGATTCTGAACGAAGATGATTTGTCAGCCTAGGATATAATTTTCAGTGGTTGGTGAAAAAGGTGGTTTATGTTTTAATGGCTTGAATACATCAAAATTTAAGTTTTTTTATAATTATTATAAGCTAAGCTTATGGAAAATCTTGTATTAAATTTTTAACTCTTAGCTACTTATACAACAATTTTTATGAATTATACCTACAAAATAATTTGCAAATATTCATGGTTTTGAAGAATTTTTGACAATATTTAAACTTCAAATGCTAATAAAATTGTGCCTATGTATTCTTATAATTTTTTAATCACTATAAGAATAACTTATGAGGAACTTTGTATTCAATTTTCAAGTATTTTGATAGGGCCAAAAAAATTTTATCGACACTTCAAAAATATTTTTTCAGAAAAATTGAAAATTACAGTTGTCTATAAATAACTCAAAAAAAGTCAAAATATTTTGAAAATTAAATCACATAAAGATAACGCTAATCTTAATAACTGGTAAAATTTTCATGTATCAACGACTTATACTTTTTGAATAATAACAAATATTTAAAATTGTTATCGTTACAGTATTTCGTAAAAATTTAAAATTCAAACGCACTAAAATTTTTCCTATAATGATGCTTCCGAGTTTTCTCTATAGAAACTTGAAGGAAAACTTAGTGTTGTATCTTTAATCCTTAGTTTAATTTTTCAACTTCAAAATTACTTAATTTTCGCGTTCTCGACAGATTTCGTAAAAATTTAAACTATAAACGCTTATAAAAAAAAATTGTGACTAACGATTTTTAATTTTTTTTTAGCTACAATAAGAACAACTTATAAGGAACCTT
>VUJU01001334.1:43691-60348 GCA_009835225.1 Aphis craccivora | reverse complement strand
ACAGTAAAATTATAATTGAATGTAGAATATAATATTGTTTTGTTACTCTCCATGCACGATTACTGAATTTATAAAAACACATATCATTATTAATTTAAAAACTTATAATAAAAATTCTAAAATAACAACTTAAATGTTAATAGGTATTCAAAATTAAAATTATTGTTTTTGAAAATTTTGGGTGGGCCCGGGCCCACCCTCTGGATCCGTGCCTGATCATAAACCTTAAACTTTGGTTTTAGATAGGAAAATATAAAATCTTCTCCATCTTCTTTTTTCAATAATAAAATCAAAATTTCATTATTATTAATATATATCTTCATAATAATTAAAACAAAACCGTATTAATTATTTATAATTAAAATTAAAACCACACACGCGTCTATATCAAGACAGATTTGAGAGTGAACTGAACATTATGTAGGTACTTTGTAGCTACTAGCTACCAAAATCGCTGCGACATGTCGCGTTTTTTTAGTGCATACCACTCGAGGTTTATAGATAATAATATTAATATAATATTCCAGGTGGATACATATATATACAGTGTGTTCACCAATTTAGAAAACACTGAATTTCTCAGCCAGATTTTTTGGAATAAATCAATTTTTTTTACAAACTGGTGGTATATAAATACACATTTTTCGATACATTTCAACATTTTTTGAAATTTTGGTCTACATGTCTACATAATGCTTATTAAAAACTTTTTTTTTTAATAGCAACACTTATTTTGAACACCATATTCGGATAGGCCTATTGTTTTAAGCAATTTTGATGTATCAACTATGGTTCTAAATTCAAAATTAACTGAATAAGAGCATTAAGAGCCATGTCAATTTTAATAAATAATACATTTTTTGTATTATTTTTAGAAATTTATAAAATCATTTAAAATTAATTCTTAATGGTTACTTTTTTAATATTTGTACATATTTTTTTTTAGAAGTGTTATAATTTTATACCCATATTATGTATGTATATAACACTTCTAAAAAAAATACGAACAAATATTAAAAAAGTAACCATTAAGAATTAGTTTTAAATGATTTTATAAATGTTTAAAATAATAAAATAATGTATTATTTATTAAAGTTGACATGGCTCTTATTCAGTTAATTTTGAATTTAGAACTATAGTTGATAGGTACATCAAAATTGCTTAAAAAAAAAATAGCCCTATCCCAATATGGTGTTTAAAATAAGTGTTGCTATTCAAAACAAAAAGTTTTTACTGAGCATGTATAGACCAAAATTTCAAACAATTTTGAAATGTATCGAAAAATGTGCATTTATATACCACCAGCTTGTAAAAAAAATCGATTATGTAATTTCAAAAAAATCCGGCCAAGAAATTTAGTGTTCTCTAAACTGGTGAACACCTTGTATACCATACACTCACCTTGATAATATTAAAAGTATTATCTATAAACTTTGCATAGCACGGATGTATATACACGTCCGTGGTGCATAGTATCTATATATATACAGGGTGATTTTTTTATCAAACAACACTCATTATTTCCAAAAGTATTCATGTTTTGAAAATATTTTTTTTATATAGTTTCAAATTGTTAAATAAACAACGTTTTTATAAAAAAATTATATTTTTAAATATTTTTTATCCTTATAATTTTTTAAGTTTTTTACTTTTTTGAATGACAACATGGATTTTTTAATTGCATATTCCAAACCAGAATAATTTTTTGAGTATTTTGATATATAAAAATCGAATTTAGGGTGAGTAGTTTATGAGTTATACGTATGTAAAGTTTAGTTGCGCGGAGTGGAGTGGTACGGGGTTACCCCCCAAAATGTTTGTCCACTAGGTACTCCGCTTGTCTAAATTTTAAATACGTAGGTATAACTCATAAACTACTCGCCCTAAATTCGATTTTTATGTCTCGAAATACTCAGAAAATTATTCTGCTTTGGAAATGAAATTAAAAATGTTGTCATTCAAAAAAGTAAAAAACTTAAAAAATTATAAGGATACAAAATATTTAAAAATATAATTTTTTTATAAAAACGTTGCTTTTTAACAATTTGAAACTATGTAAAAAAAAATATTTTCAAAAACATGAATACTTTTGGAAATAATGAGTGTTGTTTGATAAAAAAACCACCCTGTATACGTACGACTATAGATAGGTACCAATAGTATAGTTTAGTATAATACAGTATCTATAGCCGTGGTATTACGTAGGTAATGGTAATATTAATAATTCATCAATTAATATGATGAATAAACATACTTTCTAAATAATAAAAATTTTACTCCTAATGATTACTGTTTTACTAAATTATAACCTTAGACTTAATAATATTATTATATAATATATTATAAATTATTAGGTTTATGACTATAACATTATATTATTAACATATAAGTGTAAAATAAAATGTAGGTACCTAATACTGTAGTATACAATTATTTAAAGAAAATTAAAACATTAAATATAAATTTAATTATAAAGACAAAAAATATTGAATTGTACAAAAATCATTACAAAATGAAAATACACTGTTTTTTTTTATTTAATGTAGATACGTACAATTGAAAATAAACACAATACGTCATGTTGGTACCAAATACTGAAGTACCTATTTATTATAATTCTTAATAATATAGTTGCACAGGTGGGCGATGACTTAAATACAGTACAGTTTTCAGTTTAAAGTGAGTTATAGCTATGTAAAATATTAAAACTTATATGTCATTCTCTCAAAAATATTATTATCTATCTTTTTACTCTAAGATTACTTAAAAACGTAGAAAAAATGATTCTGCGTAAATGCGTTTTGTCTATGTTGCGCGTGGGCCAGAGAGAGAAAACAAATAGTGCGCTGACATCCTCTTAAAATGTTCATAATTCATTTTAAAATAAAAAATACCAATAAAAGTCGCGCGATGCCCTAAATAATATTTTTTGTTTGATAGATACTAGGTAAATTGCCTCTTTTCTCTAATATTAAAGTTAACAGCATATAATGAATTCCACTAAACTACTGAACGCACAAAACTGCTATGTTTTATGTTAGTATAAGACATAGACATTGCATGTGGGTACAACTTAAATATTATAATAATTAATAATACAAAGCAATTAATATAATGTATAAGACTTATGTATTACCACTAATAACTAATAAGTGATAACTAAATGAAAACCTAGTTATAAAATAAATTTATATTATAATATAATTAAATTCAATAGGTAGGCATAGTAATAAAATAAAAGTAATTTATAATTATATTGTAAAATTTACAATTTACATTTAATATAAATTATAAATACAAATAAATATACTAATAATTGTTTTAACATTATCGGTGATGTTGACTATAATTTGTTTAATTTTTTTCTAATAATCATAATTAAAGAACAGATTTTGAGGGTTCCAGAAGTTTAAAATTTGCTTATTATGTGCTCTAAAAAAAAAAAATCTTAAAATGTTTTCTTAATAATCTTTTAACTGGTAAAATAATATGTACTTAACTATTTTTACTTCAAATAGTTTAAAAATCTTTACACGAGTTACACTAAGAAACAATTAAATAATAGTATGTTTTTATTAAACTTTGCATTTATAATACTTACATTTTTCTTTTAACTAAATAGTTAATAGTTATATTATTTTACTTGTAATATAATTTATATAATATAATATTGTCAGCTAATATAATAAAATAAAATAATATTTTATTTTTACTATTAATTGATTAATATTTAATATTAGGTATATAATATATATTTATATAAGTAGGTACCTATAGTTAAATAGGCCGAATCTTGAATAGTGCTATAGTATGTAGGTAAGTACCTACCTACTGTTTTATAGTAGGTACATACTACACATTTTATGTGATAAATTATATGAATTATTTATTTTTAGGATTTTATTATTTGGTCCAGTTGACCAGTTAGCTAATTGCATTCTTCTGGGTGCCTTTTGGAAAATAATTAATTACTTCAACCTAGTTCTCTTATTATTAAAATAAAATTGACTACAAGTCAAATGTAAAATTAATTTTTATTTTAATATTATAAAAAAATTTAATGTAATTTCACTGGAGCAGTAAATCAACGTTAAAATTTGAAATGGAATAATAATCAGAAAATATGAAATAATAATTATTATATTATGTACTACCTTTACTACGACTACTCGTATTCATAGGCGCAACTAGGGTCAATTTATAGTAATATTATAGTCGTATTATAGCTATACAGTGGTTGGTATCGGTAGAATATAATCATTTTGAACAGAATAACCGAGCGCGCCATCAATGTTATCATTGTACGGCATAATATTATAATCTGACAAAAAATACGATAAGAAATTTGACCGCCGAAGTTATCAGTATTCTACCTATTCAGTATAAACTGTAAACAATAAACATTACGTTATCGTACGTTTAAATTTTAATTTTTCACTAAATAATTTGTTTAGCTTTTATTTATTTTTGTGAAGTATTTTAGTACTTAGATTTACTATGGGTTCTAGTGACAGCGAAGAGGATCGCAGAGAGCGGGATAAGTTTGCCGAAAGGCTAAAAAAAAAAGACAAAGACAGAACTCGTAATATTGCTATTCCTAGATCAGGTAATTTTCGTAGATAATAATTAAAGTTATTTTAAATCCATATGTCAATTACACAAATTAAACTGTTAAACAAATTACGAAATAATTGATTTATACTTTGATTCATGCATTAGTGGTTTATTTATCCAACATTTGATACATTTTATTTGTGCAATTCAATAATATATCATGTGACCAGCGAAGCTAGTCTACAACCTAGTATTTGATGTTTTAGACAAAAAGTGTTGATGACTTTATGTTTTTATGTATATAAATCAGATTTTAATAGTAATCTAGTAATCTAGATTTTGGTAGAGAAATAAATATTAACTGTTGGATTTAAAAAGGTTTTTTAGTTTCAATCTTTATGTACTGTAATACAAATTTGACTTTCAGCACAAGAGTGATAAAAAAAAAAAACTATTAAACTTAGCCAATTATAAAAATAACAAAAACATAGAAAAATGTTTCATTTGCACTTTTGAAAGATTCACATGTTGTTTTGGAATGTTAATAAAATCTAGTGTTTGTATTTTAATCAAAGTTTAATCAAATTACTTCATTCTTATTATCTATTTTTAATTTACAATAATGGCTAATTATAGATAAATTTGTTGTTTTCATACAATTTTAAATATTCTATATAGAACATAACTAAGTTGTTATTTTGGAACATTAAATCTATGTTTAAAATAAAACTTTGTAATTAGTTTTTTCAAAATTGACCTAGTAAAGAATAATTATTAGCTTTAATTCATGATATTATGATAATCAAATTTATATTTGCAAGATGTCTGGATTTGAAACCTTTGAAATTATTTACAAATAAAACACTATTTAGGTCCTAGTGTATTGTATGAATATTTTAATTTATGCTTTATAATTTGGTTTAAATTTTGGTTATAATTTAATATAATAAAAACAAAAATTTTACTTTTGAAGTTTCAATTTCTAAAATTATTAAAAAAATATTATTTTAAATATCTACAAATTAACTGATATATTAATTCAATTTTAAATAAATTCTGAAATACTTAATAATAATAGAATATAAAATGTGAATTATGAAACTTATATGATTACTTAAATTACAATATCATTCATGAATAATATTGAAAATCTATGTTTATTTAATTCTTATAAGTACACATATTTATTTTGGAGTTGCCTGTGGCTGAGTGGGTCTGAATTAATCTTCTGGTGCGTGCGGTCGTGGGTTTGATTCCAAGGTAATCATGGGGTGGCATTTGAGTATGTTGGCATCAGGACTCTGGAGCAAGCCGGCTTGTAATTATCAACCCCCCTCCCAATATCTAACCCATTGGGTAACTAGACTTGTTAGAGAAAATGACATGTAAAATGAGGCCAGTCCCCAAAAATTAGCATGTCACTTTAAAGTTAAAAAGAGGATGTAAAACCGTTGACTTTTTTTACATTAGTATTTATTTTATATTTCAAAATAAATCTTAGTTATATAATAATAAAAATACAATTAGTTCCCATTTATATTTAATAATTAACTAGTGATGATAATAAAAATGTATACAATGAAATTTAAATAACTTATTTTGTATGTACAAACCATTTTCAATTTAACTCAATTTTTAATTTAAATACAATAATATCTACTTACTAGATAAATATAAAATATGATTTTTATGGTTTATTAATTTCTTAGATAAAAAAGCTTATGAAGAAGCAGCAAAACGATTAAAATTAGAAAATGAACGTGAGAAAGAAATGGTTATTCCTCGACTTCGTATTGAGTCTCGTCGTAAATATCTCGAAAAAAGAAAAGATGATAAGGTTACTGAACTTGAAGCTGATATCATTGATGATGAATATTTATTTGATAAAGAAGAGTAAGTTTTTTTTTATTATTCAACATGGTATAGATCAATAAATATGCTATTTAATTAATTATTTTTATTTAGTTTATCAGAACGTGAAATTTTTGATCGTGAACACAAAAAGAAGTTATTAAGTCTTGCAAAAGAACATGAAAAAGCTAGAGAACTTGAAAATGTCCAACGTTATCGGATGCCTCAAGATATCAAAGATGACCAAATGGAGTATGAAATGGAAGTGGATAAAGCACCAATTACTGAACAACAAAAATGGGAAGAAGAACAAATGTCTTCTGCTGTTTATAAATTTGGTGCTAAAAGAAAAGAAAAAGAACAGTACGAATTATTAATTGATAATCAAATAGAATTTATTCAAACTGCAAATTTACCTGGCACACATGATGAGGTATTTTCAAACTTTTTGACAAAATAATTTATGTTTATTGTTTAATACATTTTTTTAAATTTTTATTTTAAGGAAAAGTCTGAAATTACTGAAAAACAAAAGAAAAAACTCAGCATAGAAGAGACAAAAAAGAGTTTGCCTATATATAAATTCAAAAAAGATCTGATAAGAGCTATTAAAGACCATCAAGTAATAATTAATAATTTTGTTTAAATTATCACTCCATTAAATTAAGTTTTACATTATAAATTATTTGATTTTACTCAGATACTTATCATAGAAGGTGAAACTGGTTCTGGTAAGACTACACAAATACCTCAATATCTACATGAAGCAGGCTTCACTGAAAATAACAAAATAATTGGATGTACCCAACCCAGAAGAGTAGCTGCTATGTCGGTTGCAGCTCGTGTAGCCGAGGAAATGTCTGTTAAACTTGGAAATGAAGTAAAAAATCTAATTGAACTTGAAAAAGAAATATATAATATTAATATATTAACACTTGATACAATTTTTAGGTTGGTTATAGTATACGTTTTGAAGATTGCACTTCAGAGCGTACTATAATAAAATACATGACTGATGGAACATTGCATAGAGAGTTTTTGTCTGAACCAGATTTACAGTCGTACAGTGTAATGATTGTAGATGAAGCTCATGAACGTACCCTTCACACTGATATTCTATTTGGTTTAGTAAAAGATGTTATACGATTTAGACCAGATTTGAAATTATTAATATCAAGTGCCACTTTAGATGCTCAGAAGTTTTCTGAATTTTTTGACGACGCGCCTATATTCAGAATACCTGGTAAACATTGCTTACATTATATCATTTTTGTATGTAAACACTATATTTATTTATTGTCTGTTATAGGAAGACGTTTCCCTGTGGATATATATTATACAAAAGCGCCTGAGGCAGATTATATTGACGCGTGTGTTGTATCTATATTGCAGATACATGTAACACAACCTCTTGGAGACATATTAGTCTTTCTAACTGGTCAAGAAGAGATTGAGACATGTCATGAATTATTACAAGAGCGAGTCCGTAGACTTGGCTCTCAAATCAAAGAACTGATTTTATTACCAGTTTATAGTAATTTACCTACTGAGATGCAAGCCAAAATTTTTGAGCCTACACCTCCCAATGCTAGAAAAGTAATTTTAAATGGTTATTTATTTATTTTTGCGGGAAGTAAATTTAATTTTTTTAATAAAAATATTATTAATTATACTTTAGGTTGTTTTGGCCACCAATATAGCAGAAACTTCATTAACAATTGACAATATTATTTATGTTATTGACCCAGGATTTTGTAAACAAAATAATTTTAATTCACGTACAGGCATGGAATCTTTAATAGTTGTACCAATATCAAAGGTAAATTATTTTTGAAGATGAATTTGTATTATGTTATATTAATTTATATGATGTTAATGATTTAGGCAAGTGCTAATCAAAGAGCTGGGAGAGCTGGTCGAGTTGCTGCTGGTAAATGTTTTCGCTTATATACATCATGGGCTTATAAAAGTGAACTTGAAGACAATACAGTTCCAGAAATTCAAAGAATTAATTTAGGTAATGCTGTGTTGATGTTGAAGGCTCTTGGTATTCATGACTTGATACATTTTGATTTCCTAGACCCCCCTCCACATGAAACACTGGTAAGTTAATGTTATTTATGAAATCTATTTTTATTTTTTGTTTTAAAAATACTTTTTTTTAAGGTACTTGCTCTTGAACAACTTTATGCATTGGGTGCATTGAACCACAAAGGTGAATTAACCAAATTGGGACGTCGTATGGCTGAATTCCCATTAGACCCAATGATGGCAAAAATGCTTTTGGCTTCTGAGAAGTAAGGATCTTTAATTAATATTAAAAATATTTTATACTCCGGCCCACGAGAAAAGTAACCCATTTTCCAACCAAATTGTGTCCAAATCCACGCATCTCCTACCTACTCGACGTATTGAATAATAGAAATAGAGGTTGCTATCGTCAGTCTACATGCGTGTAGCTGGTTACTTCTCTCGTGAGCCAGAGTATAGTATAATTATTTTAAGTACATCTAAGGAAAAAAAACTATTCTAATTTATAATAACTTCTTATTCTGAAATATTTCATCAAACATACATTAAATTAGTGTTATTTTTTAATTTCAGGTATAAATGTTCAGAAGAAATTGCTTCTATAGCAGCTATGTTGAACGTGAATAGTGCTATATTTTATAGACCCAAAGATAAATTAATTTTAGCTGATACAGCTCGCAGAAATTTTTTTTCACAAGGTGGTGATCATTTAGTCTTATTAAACATTTATAACCAATGGGCTAATACAGACTTTAGTACAAATTGGTGTTATGAAAATTATATTCAACATAGATCAATGCGTAGAGCTCGAGATGTTAGAGATCAATTAGTTGGTTTAATGCAACGTGTTGAGATGGAAATAGTTTCAAATCCAACCGAAACTGTTAATATTCGAAAAGTATGCAATTATTATTTTAATTAAATAAGAAATTTATGAATATTTCTATTGTACATAAGTATTATTATTTTGTTTTAGGCCATAACTGCTGGTTATTTTTATCATATTGCAAGACTGTCAAAAGGTCATTATCGTACTGTTAAACATAATCAAACTGTTATTATTCATCCAAATAGTAGTTTATTTGAAGAGCTTCCAAGATGGGTTCTATATCATGAATTGGTATTAACAACTAAAGAATATATGAGACAAGTCACAGAGATTGATAGTAAATGGTTACGTGAAGTAGCTCCTCATTACTATCAAGACAGAGAACTTGAAGACTCTACTAATAAAAAAGTACCTAGGACATTAGGAAAAACAAGTTCTCAACTAAAAATGAAAAATTGAATAATTATGTAATGTGTTAAATTTTGTTTAAAAAAAAAAAAAAAAAAAAAAAATTAAAAAAATAAATAATTGCTAGCTTTAAACTTAAAAATGTGTTGTATATAAAATCATATGTATTCAGTAACGTTTATAACAAACCAGTTTTAACATCATATTAGTAAAACAATATTAATTTGAATGTGTTTTAAAAATCTTATATTTATTTAGTATGATTAAAATTACTGGTGATAGTGAAGTATCAGTTAATATAACATGAAAATTGGAAACTGTATATTATGTATCCAGTTAATAATATAATTTTTATATTTTTTGTGACTCGTTAACAGTGGTTAAATCTTTTTACTTAAACGTCTAAAAGTCTTTTTGTTTTTTGGCGGCTTTCATTTTAAAATGTCCTACTACACATGATTATAGTCTAATAATGGATAAGTTTGAACTTACTTTACAAGTAGATAGAAAATATGAAAGCTGAATTGGTATTTTGGGATGAATTAAATATTTAAATGATAGACATGTAGATTCTCTCTCTCTCCTTTCTTAATACATTTTAGAGTTTTGTTCCATTAGATTCAATTCCTCTTTTGTTCCATTTCACATTACTGATTATAGTAGGAACCACTCTATTCACCACATGATGTGTCTAGGGAATAAGTACCCAAATCTCTTCAATTTATTTTATTTACCTAATTATTGTTGTTATTATTAATAGTATACTTTATTGTTATTACTACCATCTGTTATTTAATTAATTCATTTATAGCGTTTTTCTTTAATTGTTATTAATTCTTAATTGAGTTGTAATAGTTAATTAATATCTACTGTGCAATTACTGTATATGCTGTCTTAAATTCTATTTATATTGGTCATTTTATCCATTTAATAAGTAATTGTTATTTTATGTATTTGTCTAATATTGTTGGTAGAATTGCCTACTAGCTTTATGTTTTGTTTATGACTTATGAGTTATGTGTTTTTAAATTTACTATCACTATGAACATCATTGAAATGTATGGAATAAAATCATAAATTATTATAGTTTTATCAGTACTGTGGATCTGGTTGGTAGTTTGATAGGTGAGTTAATATTGTCAAAAAAAAAAGTTTTCATTTCGACTTTTTAAAATTTAATATAATATAACACATACGAGTTTCTTATAAAGGAATAAAAATATTCAATATGCATTGTCATAATTTTTTTTATACGCATTTAAGTTCCTATTTTTTTTTTAATTTTATCAAAATTACGAAAACTTACCAACTACAAGTATTATTACAAATTTATAAAATCTTAAATTTGTATAGCCTTAGTTTCAAAATTAAATACGATTTTTTTCATTAGTAGGTAGTCAATTATTATGGAACTAAAAAATCTAAAAATATACTACCTATAATTTTTTATAGATAAAAATCTATAAAACTTTAAATGAAGTTTGAATTTGAATTTAACGACGAATGTTAATTATTTTGAAATAAATAGAAAAAAATTTTGCCTCGAGGAAATCTAAAACCTACGCAAATTATTGTGAATTTCATTGTGCATAATTATAGTATTTTCAAGATATGAAGATTAATTATTTTAATAATTTAATATAATATTATCAATTTATATTATGAACCTATTACATTGCAGATAGTCTGCCCTATTTAAAAATGTTTTCCATTATTTATCATTTATCGTCCGTTTTATTCGAGACCTAAGACTGGCTAAGGAATTAAAGATCACAGTTATTTTAATGAGGAAATTGTTTATTTAGGTATCTATAGGTAAGTATAAAGTAGGTATATTAATTAAGTATATTACCAATATTATTCAAAGAGTTCATCTATCCGATTGGAATATAAATAGTACCTACTTAAATTACTTGTATTATTAAAGAATGCAGCTACTTTCTCCAAATTTACAGTTACTTTTGGTCTTTATTTACAAATTTAGTCCAATTTTGGTTTTAACAATAATTATAACGCGAGGTATAAGATTTGTAAGTAGGTAAATAATTCGGACAGTCGTGATAATATTACGCTCTCGCTAATTGCACTATTTAACATCACTATATTAATTCACAGCTAGTTACTAGCAGAGATATAATACATTATTATACTATTGTGATGTATAATTGGTACGTATATTATATTTTGTTAGGTATTAAGGCGGGTTTCCACTTTCCACTACCTACATACGTGTACGTGTACCGTGTACGTGCATAAAAATACTTTTCTGTGATTGGTTGTAACGTATAAACTTTCTGGTATACCAAAAGCTTACCATGTATAGATTACCAATCACAGAAAAGTATTTATATGCTCGTATGTAGTGGAAACCTGCCTTTACGTCAGTACTTACGTACAGTATCGGTATTACGGTATACCGTATACCGAATGAAGCAATCAGTATTTAATGAGCAATAACAGTGGTCCACGGCTATCCATACATAACATGGTAGGTATGCCGAAAAGGCGAAAAACCAGCAACCCTAAAACTGGGTTCACAGTGAGCTACATTGTCCTTCATGTCGTGTTCCTTGTATCCTAGAAAAATCTTGTATTCTTGTAACGTATTCCCATCGGCCGTCGTAATCATGATCTACCGCGAGTTGAGCCGAGCTCAACTTTTGGACACAACACGACAGATCACTTATTAGCTGTGAACTCGGTTTAACTGCTTAAGAAGTTGTTGAGTAGGTTACCTAATGGATTTATTAGATTTGAAGTAAATGATACATTATCATTGTACATGAAAAACGATAGATACTGAGCGGAAATGGTATGTTGTGTTGACCTAGAAGAATATTTTATATTAGGTAGGTACGTAGCTATTATATATATTAATTAGGTATATTGCTATAATAACAATTAGTTTTTATTGGTACCTATATAGTAGTTATAAGAGCTCGGTTGATTTCATACGTCATGTTTTCAGTTTTGTTGAAAATATAACATTTATTAGACTATTTATCTATAGGTAATATTCATCTTTTACAATATTAGATAGGTTGATAGGTATATATATGTTTATAATATGTGTACCTATAAATGTATTATAAAACGGTGGGAACCAGGAACAGGTTCGTGGTAAAAGTGAAATAAACAATAGCATATTAAATATTAAATAGGTACCTACCGTATTATGTTTTGAAAAGCCATTGAATTTAATATAAAATGTAATCATATACTCGCGTAAAAGTTTCAAGTCTACACAAAAAATATTTTTAAATTATAACAAAATAATCAAAATTGTTATTATTTGTTTAAGTGTTTAACTTCATACAGATGTAAATATAGAGCGCCTATACAAAAAATTGTGCTTATTTTTTTTAGACCAAAATGATTGTGAAAACAACAATAAATATAAAATTGATGGTACTGTACTTATATGTTCAATAGCAATTTATTTTTCGATATAACTTATAAGTTAGGTTTAGTCTTTGCATTCATGCCTACAAAATAAATAATATTATATCATTATTATAATATATTATATTATAACAATACAGTTTTATAAATATGATAAATATACTATATATGATTACATGGTTAGAAACATACATCGTAACGATTTTATAATTATTTGCAGGCTCTACTTTAATTTTAGCCACCTTAGAATTATGCATAAGGTTGTTAATTTTTTTTTTTTTTTTGAATAATATAACCAACGATTTTAGTATGAATTCGGCAATTCCATAATGCCAAATTCTTTTTTTGCGTATTGTATTGATCCGCATGTCTTACTTAAAGTTAATTATAAGATATCAAGTTTGCTTTATACGTATTACGTATGTGTATTGTGCTTCAAAATAATAAATACCTAATTTTATAGACGTAAGACGTAGGTATTTAGTTACTTTTAATAAGTGTCTATACTCTATAAGACTTTTATTTTTTTTAGTGAGTACACGCTAAATGTGCTTGGTATATATAAACGTAGGAGGCTTTGTTGCCTAAACGTTTAAACTGTCACATACATACTTACCTACTTATAATTATTACATATATTAATATTACTACCCTGACTTAATTGAGACTTAACTGCAGTTTACAATCAGTACAATCATACTCCTAGACATGTATTATTATTAAAGCGTGGATTTGTATGTATTTACACATTTATTCTGGTTGATTGTATGATAATAATATGCTAAGTGAGCACAACATTTGTTTCATGACATAACGATTTTTTAAAAATGTAACTTTTTTATTGCATATTTTTGCATTATTTTGACATTTTTCTATTTTAATGGCTTACTTTAAAATTTTAATTGCATATTTCATCTTTTAGCTCATATTTCAATTTTTTTTTGTTTTTTTAACATTTTTAATGTATACTATTGTATATTATGATATAAGAAAAAAATATTATATTTTTATAGTTTCGATTAATTTCAAAATAAATTGATAGGTATACTTTTAGGAATAAATAGTTTTCCCAAATATGGCCTTAAATAGGGCTTAGATCAATAATCGGGGAAATAAATACATAAACTAAGGTAATAAAAATATAAAATATCTATTACAACTATGAGTGACATTACTTCACTATTCTTAAAAAAAAATTTTTTTATGCATATTGTTTATTTTTTATGACTCTTTTAACATTTTAATACATATTTAAGATTTTTAGCGCATGTTTGATTGGTTTATTTATTTATTTAACACATATAAATCCGCGCTCTAATTATTATATATTTTAATTTTTTATTATTATACCAAGAAAGATTCAGCGAATAATCTATTGGTATATTCTGTTTATTTTCTGTTCAAGATTTTATAGAAAAACTTTAACTTTAATTCTAAGTAGAGCACTAATTTACAATTTTAGAAAGAAAAATATCAATAACTGTTATTGAATAACAAAAATAAATACATGCAAATAAATAATAATAAATCCATATAATAGAGAACTAAAACACCGTTTCCGCCCAGGATTGATTTTGTATGCAATAATTTTAATTTTAATAATTTAATTCAAATTTAATAGGTACATCTATTACATTGACTACCGAGGTGAATACATTCAAAACATAATACATATCAGAGGGATTTATTCAGTTTTTTCATTGTTAGATTTGAATCGAAGCTTAAAAAAAAATTATATTTCATTATTAATAAGCGAATACCCGGATGAAAGTTTGATCACGACTTAGATAAATAATCAAAAAGATTTGTCTCGTGGTTACTGGTTAGTCTAATAAGGCGATGTGATACAACACGAATAACTATATACAGACATACCTACAGTATACACTTACAATTACACTCGGTGACAGTAAATATATCAATAATAATTTAATTACTTGATTTATAAGTTATTGATAAAAATATATATATACAACCGTTGACATTATATATTGTGTACTTATAGGATAGCGCGCAATTTCTTTTTATACCTACACTATATAAGTATAAAATATGGACATGACGGTTATACTTGATCAATATTTACCTATATGTCAATTGAGATGGGTTGGTTTTTCTAATTTCTCATACATCTTGACATTTTGTATTTATTACAACATTTAATTACTTAACAAAGCCAGCTGGCCCTAAATATTGGAAAGGATATTTATATTTATGTATGTAATAACATAAATAATTAATAATAACACAATTTTAAGAATATTTTCAGCAATTGAAAGACTTATATGATTTGGTATTCTAGTTAATATTAGTTGTTTAAAAATGCGTACCTAAAACCTTATACATGTTATATTGTTATGAAATGTAGGCAGCATATAGTATAGTGATATAAATATTTTTAGTTATTATTACTTTTAATGTAGGTATGGTAGGTAACTGAAATCGAGGTCCTTTTCTCATAATTAACACAATTTAAGGTCGATTTAAGTTTGTTCGGTATGATATATTGATATATATGTAATAGAAAAAGAATATGTCTAAAATACATCATATTACATATATGTATATTAATATATAAATATATTATATATGTATTATGTATATCTTAGGACTTAGTTAATGTTAAGTGTAATTAAAATTCACATATTTTTAAAATGTCCAGGTTAATTATAATAATGATCTATTCACTTGGTAAAATTCTTTGGTGGTTTCGTTCCATGTATAATTGAAACTAAAAAAAGTTTCTAAATTTATACAAAAATCTATTCACATGTACATAATGTAATATACAGATTCCTTTTTATATATATATATTATATACATACATATCATGTAATGCTTAGACGTTTCAATACTTAATTGTTTAGTATTTGTTTCTGGCTTGTACATAATGAGAAATGAATATTCAAAATGTAAGTTCCTATGACATTTTTTTTTTTTGAATATCCTAAATAACGACACACATTCATATTGTTCGTTATGCATTACTGGTTAACTGACGTGACGCGGAAAATATATTTGTTTCATTAAGATTATTTATATTAGGTCTCATTAGTACAATAATACATTATGTTATGTTTATAAAGTACTAGCTAGACTTACGTATTATTATTACTTCAAACAGCAGCGTTTCAAGGTGGTCCAGAAAAATGTTTCTGTTAAAATAATATTAAGTTGAGATTTTTAATAAAATAAAATACCTACTATTAAATTTATATAGTTACTTATGTTTAATGAAACGTAGATCGTACCTACCTATTGATTTTCAATATATATAGTATGAAAAATTTTAAAAGACAAATAAAAAATTACATTGTTCAGGCAGTACCGTGAAACGGGGTGATTAATTAGGGTAAATTTCAAAGGTTTTTCGGTTATATCTCTGTAAATTTTTTGAAAAAAGTTCAATTTTTTTACCATATGAAAGATAATATATCTCTTGATGGTATTCAATGTAAAAAAAGCGGGCAAGTGGGTACCGCTCTGCTGTATATTAGGTGCCGTATGGATCATTATTATATATTATAGGAGTGTTAAATTTGAATCCAATGATAGTTATCATTGTATACGAAAAACGATTCT
>VUJU01001334.1:21954-40063 GCA_009835225.1 Aphis craccivora | reverse complement strand
CCCCCCCTAAATCCACCACTGCATTAATAATATATTTGTCTCAGAAAATATTCCATCATAATATTAACATTTTTACATAATAAATCAATAAATAATAATCATATTGTTGATGCTGAAATAATAATAATATAAACATATTATGTACTCGTATGAATTATATTATTAGGCATACGCTTTACTTCTAATAACTTCACCTCTCACAAAATGGTTCTAGTCACATCATTCATATCTATGTATATAATATGCATGTTCTAGCTGCAATAAATATGAGGAAAAGACGAATCTTTGAATTGAGTCAAAAGAGGAATATTTTAATTTTAAGATTTTATAATGCCAACGCTTGTATATCTACAACGATAATGATTAATAATGATAGTATTGTTATTTGAAAAAAAAAGTATGATACATAATATATAGGTGTATGTTTTCAAATAATTCAGTAAGTCGGTAAGTAATTCAACTAATTGATATATTAACTACTCTTGTTAATGTAGTTAATCTAATGGATTGTAAGTAAAGAAATACACGGAAAATAAAAAAACTAATTTAGTATAAGATATAATATTATATACCTATTAGATATATTATACCATCATTGTGCGCCTGTACAAGTCCATTATTATAACCTACTGAAATATTATATTACTACCATCTATAACAAAAGTAAACCCACGATTTATTTGTTAATAATAAAAGAAATTATTTTTAGAGCTATCATATTATGTTATATTCTATACACCTGCAGCGTCACCAATCATTTTGTTGACGTAAGAGGAAAATAGAAAAATAATTATACTTAACTGCATTTGTTTTCGTCGTTGTTCAGTAAAATAGCATTGAGTGACTTAAATGATAAATAATAACTAATATGGTTAAATTTAGATCAATATTACTTTTTTTTATTACAAATAAACCACTATACTAGATAATGGAAATTGAAAATAATTAAAGACCCAAGAAACCTACAGGATATAATCGTAGCCCTTTGCAAGTTGCGACAAAGCGATAAAATGTCATAATATTATATATTTTTAACATTTAGTTATAATTCTAGGCGTTCTCGTAATGACAAAAAATAACTGAAATAACTGATATTTGTTTACATTCTATAAGACACTCAAGTAAATTGAACTTATTTTTTTCAGTCTTGAAAGTATTGACACCATTTCTCTGATGAAATTATTGTGTATGAAAGTGTGCATTAAAATATAATTTACCCGTTTATAGTTTTACGTAACGTCTGAAGTACGTACTTACTATTATATTTGAAACGCTATAAATATTTTATGTTTAAACAAAATAAAAAACCTTTTATTTAAATTTTAATATACCTAATATTCAAAACTATTTTATTATGAATATTTTTACCATAATGTCAATACACATTATAAAAAGCTTTTATCATGGTGAGTGCTAGAGTATGCATTTATGCGCAGACATTTTTTTCTCTCAAGTGTCTTTAAGTGTCGTGAAATTATGATTACTTCATAACTAATTAAACACAAAATACGATGTTTTCAAAATTATATATAGGCCATTATTGGAGATGTTAATTAGGTATGCTATGCTCAAGCAAAATATAATAACTATCACTTATAAATTGCATATACAGGATTTGTTAAACTAGGTGGAAGACAATTTAAAACAATAATTGATCTTCGTGAAAAAAGTAACTCATACTTATAATGCTTTTAAGAAAAACTTTATACAGTTGGCTAATGTAATTTATTTTTATACAGAGGTAACAGTCTATTATCATTTTCTTTTTTCTTTGTAATTGTGATATACCTATTAAATTAACAACTTATCTTTGTAGCATAAATGCATACTTAATATAATATTGAAAATAATGTAATTAATTAAAAAAAACTTTTTTGAAATACAATGCCATAATAATTATGATCTTTATTTTACAGTTTATACTTTAAACTAATTTTTAACTCAATAAATGTCTCTTTTAATAAATGTAATATAGGGTTTGTTCCAACACACGATCAAACTATCACAGAACTGTCGGGAGCATGCGCAGTAGAATTTTTCCGTTCCAATTCGCCTGAAATGCAAACTCAAACTATCAGATAGTTTTCCCAACACGTTATTAGACCAGTTTTATGACTGGTTATTGATAGTCAAAATGATTTGGGGATTCTGACCGGACTGGAAGTCCGAGACACTGTTATCAATTTATCATACATTCATACATTTATCTATTATCTATTATCTATTTTGCAATTGTGGACAGTCAGAAATGTGTACCAACAGTGTGGTCAAAATCCATGAAAAATTATTCATAACAGTTTTTTTTAGGAATTATCACTAGGTGAAAAAGAAAACAAACAAACAAAATTTTCAAAATAAATACCTAGTCAATTATAGTATTATAGAATTATTTCATGCTCACCTCTCATAACTATAAAAAATAGATTATAATGCTAGAAATAAATGGTAAAAATTAAAAAAATTACACTTTATTTAAAAGAAGATATAATATTAAATTATATAAGTTATCTAATTAATAACGTTTTAGATTCTGAATAGAGTGATCAAATTCAAGCTTAAAATAACGTTTTACTATCAAATAATTTTAGATATTTTGTATTATGGTTAAAAATTAGGTACCTACTACTTACTAGTCGTAGATACTTGAAACATACACCAGTTGTTTAAATTGGCATTTTCTGTACATGATTTAGTTTTGAGGTATTCAGGTCTTTAAATATAAACCACCTTTTTCACCACTCACTGCAAAATATATCCTAGGTTGACAAATCATCTCCGTTCAGAACCGATTTTCGTATATAATGATTTATGATACCTATCATAAGATTCAAATTTAACATTAACACATCCACTATAGTGACTTACTCTATGTCCGAGGTTCACTCGATGTTTAAAGTACAGCATTACCCACTTGACCACCCTTTTTTGGTATTTGTATGTTTATAACCGCTTGTTGTACTATTTTTATTCTGTAAAATAAAAATAAATTGTTTTAAACATAAACTTAATATATTATACTATTTTTCTAAAAACTTTTTGAAGAATGAACAATTTTTATATGTTTCTTGGTCTGGCGATTGTAACGTCGTCCCTTTTTATTAAAAACTTATCTGTGCTGGAATTTACTGTTCCAGCACTGTTTAGAGCAATATACATCCTACTATTAATTGTATTACTCGAATAGCAGGATTATTTATTGGATTTTTAATATAGTATCGCATGATACAGTACCTTTTTGGTCTACAGCTATGTATGGTGTTCGTGTGCCATTTATTATCGATAGTATGATATTTTATATTGTACTGTCATCCATTGCACTCCATTGAGTATAAATTTATATAGTAAGTATAGTTTAAATTTATATTCAATGGTATAACAATTATACTATGTAACATTTAAATATTACTATCTATTCATTTATCTATTTATTATCTTCAGGCGTACGATTGTTGATTTCGTTGTGTCTGACAATGTATTTCGGATAAAACAAAACCTTTGAAAATCATTAATTCCAAAAAATTTATAATATGATTTTTATAATATTCTATAACATTGACCTATTTAACACTTGTATTTAATTACAGCAGCTTTTTTCAGATGGTTCAAATTTGATTTATAAGTCCTAACATATATTGTCGTTGGTCATGCTGCATAAGCAGATACCTAATTTATTAATATTATCATTTTATTTTGTACGATATAAGGGTTTGAATGTATTTCTATTATTGTTATATTTGTCTCCGGTGTTGTAGGCATACATAATACGTGTATTAAGTACTATAGTTATTTGATCATCATTTACGCATTTAAATGAAGTTTGTACTGCGTGAAAAATTCCTTTAACGATATATATTATAGGTACGTATAAAAGTATTATTCCAGCTAGAATAACAATAACATGAAAAATATACATTTAAAAGTTTTGTGGAGACTATATATTATGTTATGGACACATAAGCACATTATAACTATTTAATTATGACGATGAGGGGAGCGAGTCTTTTTCATTACAAACATTCTATTGACAAAAGGAGTTCGTCGACAATATGAGACAATTGTGAATACGATACGCTTAAAATATATTTTAACAATTAACAACGACAATACACCTTAATGAATCTCTCTCTCTATATATATATATATATATTCTGACTAAATGCTAAACAGTTTACTCGTTTCTTGTTTTATCCTTAACGCACAACGATGCATAATACATATTAGTAATTAGTATGCACCTACCTATATATATATATATACAAAATAGTAGCAAGGTAGGTAGATAGGTGAGTATACAATAAGATTTCATAACGGCTATTCGAAACCGACTCTTATTGTTAATATCATTATGTAACCAACCACTTGGTTGCATGTCGTTTTTCGTTTTGCTTCTATCCACATTCCGCCGCAAAATTATTTTAAAAACAAAGTATTAGTTGGGTAGAAAACAACTAGGTACTATACCTAGCTAACTAGTCTGGACCGTGAATCAAATGCATTCTATATGAGTTATTTAGTATCTATAGAAGAATATAATTAAATCAAAATTCGTTTTACGCATTAGATAGGTATTACTTATATTGCGTGCCTACCTGTATATTATACAAAATTCTATTATGTTAATTTTTCATATCAAAGGTTTTAGGCTTTCATATGGTAATAATAGGTATATTATACTTATTAAACTCAGTTTAATAAACTGCATATATTTTTTTCAAATATAACAATTTAACTAGCTATGTTTTTCATACTAGGATAAGTAACAACAATAATAATGATTAAAATTATATAATTTTTTTTATAAAAGTGCTATTTTTATTATTTCTTAATACATTCATTCATCAATATCTTTAAATTTAGTTTTTTGAACATATTTATGCATATACAATATACTTATTTAAAAGATTTTAGTGCATTCAATTCACAGTCCTACTGCGGTTTACATAGACGGTTTCATTTAAATATTTTCTATTTTGCACTGAAAGTACTGATACATTATAAGTAATTAAATATCTGACCTATCTTATAAATTTTTTTCCATGTTATAAGCACAATTCAATAGTCGTTACAAATATTTTAATAGTCACACTATTTACGTTGTATAATTTTGTATAATTATAATACAAATAAAGGTACAATACCTAATTAATAACTGTTAATCACACTGTATCATGAATAAAACTAAAAATATAGAACTGTTTTGAAAATAAATATTATCAATAAAATGGATAGTAAATAGTATTGATAATTAATAATTAACAGCAACCGACAACCGTATCAATACTTAGGCAATGGGACTTTTCGTTTCGGCGACGCCGATTCTGCGATAATGACAAGATACATGCATACAAATTATTTTTAGTAAAAAATAATATATAACTTATAGTCAACTATATGTAGGTGCGAAAAAAAAATGTTATAATTATTGTCAAAATTTTATTTTCATGTTATATTATTTGATATTATCCTGATAAACGTTGGAATGTCATTTTTATCATATCTATCGACTAATTAAAAAATACGTTTGTCCGTGTCTTAATTTATAATTTATAATATATAATAAATATTATTACTACCTATATACTATTATTATACTATTTTTATAGTCGTGAATTTTGTTGAAGTTGAATTTTATAAATTTAGTATAAAATACTTACTAAAATAACTTAATCATTTATTTGAGACAATAAATTACACATAATTTTATACAAAAAATAGTTTTCACTATAACACGTATTTTTTCTATCGCCGAAACGGCAGCGCTGAAAAGTTCTAGATCCCAATATGTATACTAGTATAATATGAATATTGGTAAGCATAGGCGTGCGCAGCCTTCGGTTTCAGGGGCAGCAAGATATTAATTCGGCCCATTCTTCCAATTCACCGGCCTATAGTTTTACTTTTTTTATTATTGGTTATCAAAATTTAAATTATATTGGTTATTCGTTTTTTTTTTCTGGATAAAAAGTTATACAGTAAGGCACAAAGCCACTAAAGGTGTACTTTTCCACAAGCCTATAGTTAATATTTATTGTTTAAAATCATGGCTATTTTTTTTTTAAAGCCGTAGTAGACAGGTCTATTAGTCTATTTATACTGGTAAATTCTACAATCATAAAATAGTTATTAATACTTTACCAAAAAAAAGAAACAATATTTGTAATTTTAGCTGCCTCTGCTGCCCCCGTGCGCACGCCGATGTTGGTAAACTTTTATCACATGTTAGTTTTTACTATGACAGTTTTATAAATTATTAATATATAAAACAATTTATGAAATATTAATAGTGTTGTATCTAGCATGTACAATATTTTAAATATTTAACGATATAAATTTAATATGTATTATTATGACTTTCTATAGTAAAATTTTACATATTTCTGTTTTATATAAGTAATTTCTAAATAATTGATGTCTGATCGTCTGTGTTGTGTTGATTAATCTAATGCTCTCATCAAAATTGAAAAATATAGTAATTATGTCTGCTGTATTGCTGTAAATAGTACAAACTATTATAATTAATGACTATTTGTAATAGTTAACTAACACATTAGCCATTGGTTTATGTGTGACCTAATACTTATATAAATTAGATATTAAGTTTATTCATACCTATAATAAATCCTAAGCAACATTAAATATGCTGGATAATTATCAGGATTTAAATATTGCAATGTTTTTCTATAGTGAATAATCATAATAACCAAGAAATTATCTTTAAGATAAGCTTTAATATGTACATTTATGTTGTAAGTGTTTACATTTTAGTTTTTCGGAATAACGTCCACGTCGCGTGTCGTACTCGCCAGTTACAAAAGAAATGTATTGCATTTATGATAGTATCTGTTGGGCAGTTAAATGTTTTTGATCTCTATCGGTTGTTACTGCTTGCATTTTCAAATGACCTGGTAAAACGTTCCATGACATTTTTATTACGCAATAGACAAACTGTTTTATTTTTCTACTGTTAATCGAATTAAAATCATCAATATTTTTTGTCAAACGCTAAATAACCGTATATTAAACCACTAAACACAGCACTTCAAGAGCTTAAGCACATATATAAAAGTCATTTGGTGTCTTATATATTTATAATTATTTTAATTCGAAATATTAAAAGAATATGATTAATAAAATCACTATTGCTTCATTATTGTTGACAAAATTATATTTTTATAATTATAAAAATTAAATAAATAATTTCTTCTCAACTTAAAGAATAATGATAATTTTTCATTATACCTAACCCTTTTTTATTAATAGAATATAATTTTATGGATATCATAACCTCACAATAAGTGTATCATAATAAATTATTGTCTATAGTTGATAACACTTCTCCATTAGTTACTTTAAAAAAAAAAAAAAATATATAAAAAATGTCTCTGAGTTGAAGGATTTATAACTAACCAACGATCTCCGCATATCTAAATTCAACTTACTTTTTTATGACTTAGTCAAAACTATGTAGAGAGGAGTATGATATAATATATTTTAGTTGAATACAGATTTCCCCGTTACATACTACTAGTTTTGCGGAAGACACGTATAGTTCATAAAATGTGTTTTCAAACACTTGTTCAATTAAACAATATTTATACATAGCATTTATATATATATTACATACATAATTTCATGTAATACCTACTCACATATAATTAATGTATGTATATTCTATATAGGTACATTATTATACTTAAACAGGCGGTAGGTTAGGTAATGTAATTATTTATTTTAGCCGACATTCGACAAGAAACTATTTTACCGCGGATAACTGCAGTTAATAGTTTTCATTGATATCAATAGATATAATTATATAATGCCTATAAAAGTGTGAACATATTCAATGTTGATAATTATGGAAAATAATAACAACTTGTGTTGACATTACATTTTCATTGGCATGTGCAGGTAAGAGTAAAAAATCTTAAATTTCGCAACAAAAAAAAAAAAAAGTGTAGAGTAGCTACTTAAGACAATTGGAACACCATGTAGCACTATTTATCATAAACCTTTTACGTTTTTTTTTTTTATTTTTTAAAAGATAATATACATTTTCATTTATTTTGATACGTACAAATCAAACTTAGATAAACAAAATAAAAAATTGCAAAGAATAAAATTGTATTCTTAAAAATATAGTTTTATAATGATTTAAAAAATCAAATTTATAAAAAGTTTTTATAGATAGATAAATTTTTATAAAAAGTTAAAATTATTTAGAAATAATGAGTGTATATTCTTGAATTACTTAGTATTATTTTGTACATTAATCCATACTTTCTTATCAGGATCATATACGAAATTGATTAATTTAATAATTCACAAAAGAGTATCAATACAAATCAATATAGTTATTAAATCATATTCAAAAAAAGCTCATTATTGGATAAATTAAATTTTAAGAGATTATTTGCACAACCCGTTGGTATAATAATTAATGTAAACACCTATATGCTTACAATAATGTATACTCGTACTTAGTTATACTTATACCAAATATAATATACTTCGTCAAAAATATTATTATTCACTAAACTTATGGAAAAAATTCCAAAATGTAGGATATTTCATATATTTTCAGGTTTGTATTTTAGTTTACAGGTTTACAGAAACTGGTTTAAATGGCATTTTAAAACAATATATAATTTTATTATTATATGGAAAAATTGTGTATGAGTTATTACAGTTACAGTAAGTTGTATTGGAACACTTAAATAGTTAAATAGTTTAGTTATATTAGTTTATTTGTGTGCTAATTCAAATCTGTTATTTTTATATCTTATCTACATTATTTCATTAAAATGAAAATAGCATATTTGAACACTTATTATTTAGTTTTAGGTATAGTTATATAAATCTGGTAGTGTAGATATAAATTACTTAACTCTTTTTTGGTTGGTAAACACATAATGAAATTACTTATTTGTTAAATAGTTATCAATACGAGTACCTATATACCTACGTGCCATAATAACATGATTTATTTTCACTAAGAATAAAAAAAAATTAATAACTATTATGTAAATATTTTTAATTATGGACTGTTAATCAATGAAAAAGAAGTAAATTACTAAAAGTATTTATAAGTATTTAGAATAAGTATTTTAATATTTTTTGAAAATAGTATTTGATAAGTATACCTTAGCATTTTAAATACTTTTAGAAATACTAATATTTATTTGTTTATATTTTCTATTAAATGTATTTTTAGTTTTTAATATTCATACAATTTGTACTAAATTTTCTAAGATTGAGTAAGATAAGTTATTATTTTAGAGAAATTATTTTGTTTAATAACTCAAATTCTATGGCTACAAGAAACACATAATCAAAAGCGGCACTTGGTAGAAATTCATGTGGGTGAAATCTCTTATCATAATTTACAAATCTGTAGGAGGCTTGCCCTAACCCCCTTAAATATCTTACTAACATTTTTCTTCCACTAATGCATGATAAGTAAAAAATAAAGATTTTATAAAATTAAAATTCCAAATTAAGTAATAAGTCGTCGAATCGCCATGAACTATAAAATCACTATATTTTAAGATTCAGGACCAATACTAGGTACTAGGCAGGTACTGTAAGTTCTACAGTTATTGTAGAAAATTATAGTGCATTACCTATAATTTTACTATCATTTTGAAAATAATAGTATAACTAGAAAATTTAAAATAATCTTGTCGTTATTTTGATAAACTATTGAAGTGATCTATGATTTAATATGATTATAACTTAAATTGCATTATATTAATTGTATTACCTTTGAAACATAATATTACTGACTATTGTCTGTGGGTGGAAAATGATACTCTTGTCCCCACAGAAAAATTACCCTGGATATAAGTGCACCTCTCAATTGTCGCCACTACACATAATATGTATATAATCTCTTAAACTCAGTTACTTTATTTCGAAACTTTCGTAACTATAATATAGATATTTATTAAGGCTGTTAATAAATGCACGTTTTATCTCGAAATTTTAAAATGACTTAAGACACTTATAAAGAGCTTTTGAAATAGATTGGGACTTGACTCCTAAACAAAAATATGATTATAATTTATTGAATAACGTGTAAATTACTCATATTTATATGATTATGATATAAATCACTGAAAATCTCTTAGAACGTACCTATACAGTATTCAAGAATAAATTATATGGAAATGTGCATTTTGGAAATCTTAAAAAATATACTACGAACTCAACCGATATTTATATTCTATTAAGGTAAACGTATATAATAGTCAAATATTGATATATGTATTGTGTTATAATACTGTTGAAGGTAGGTGGATCATAGTCATATGTGACACCAAACCTTACAGGCCGAAAAAAACAAAAATGGGCGTGGTATGATTTTTTTTTTTACTGCAAGCTGTTATAACTGCCCCAGTAAATTATGAAAACGGTTCATTTCATTTTCATTTGTGGTTCTGACAGTTTTTCGTTGAAATAAGTTATTCGATACACGAAGAGGTTAGGTACGTGTGAACCTACGTGTAAAATAATTGTGTAATAAGATAAATTAAATTTCGTTTGAAACGGCTTTATATAAACTGATCATAATTTAAGAAGTTAATTTTAGAACAAAACAAGTGTTATAGAGTTTTTATCAATATTTATATTTTTATTTAGAATTGTTGTTCATATATATATATATTTTGTTAAATGGAAGTTGAATATATTTGGTCGTTTCCGTGATTTCCAATAGGTATGTTAACTATTTTTTTATGATAAAATATCAAGGAAGAAGTTAAAACTTTTATCCAAGATTGTAAAAATATTAAATTAATTAAAAATATCTTTTTTTTCTATCAAAATTAGGAAGCCATATTTATTAGTCGTTTAATTATTAAATAACTATAACATGACATTTGATTAATTTTAATACACTTTATTCTCAAAAATTTAGTCCCGAATGTAGATATTTATTTTATTTTTGCTTAAAAATATTATTGTAACCATTTTGTATTGAATAATATAACAATAATATTTAGAATTATTCAAACAAAAATTAAAATCGATCAAATAAAACGGAAATCATGGTTGAGAACAGTATACATTTACGTATAGGATATTGATATAGTAGCGATGTACATTGTACATTATACATAAGAGCACCGAACATGTATATTTATTTCACTATTTATACAAACAAAATATTACTAAAATAATAAATATTATATTAAAATGTAATAATGACTTTTATAGTAGGTCTTATACTTATACAGTTATATATATATACGCCTTACGATTATATTTGACTTTAGTGTCATTTGAATTTCGAACAATTAAAAAAAATATATATATATATACAGAAAAATGTGGATAAAGTTAATGATGTATTAATATATATAAATTAATTTGTAATTGACAATGTGATGTTATAATAAGTGATGTTCTATAATTTACATTTCTAAATATTTATCATATATAATATATATATTCATAGCTTTATTTTAATCTATACTTATTTTATCGTATGTTTATGCATTAATAGATAACTACCTTCATATAAATTTGTCTTACTGATCAATGTTTAGACGTATCTTGTAAGGAGAGATTAAGTCCACATTTGTTCTCAAGAGATCATTTTTAACATTTTTAAAAGAAACCACATTTTATGTATAACAATTTTGTATTGTATATTATAACTTATTGTATTATTATATATTTATTATATATTAATTATATAGGCAATAAGCAGTACCAAGTATACATATTCAAAACCATTATCATATTGTATTTAACTTATCTATAGATTTTGAAAATTTTTTTGGAAAATTGTTTATTATAATGACTTTTATTTCATAAAATTAAAAATAAGTACATTTAATATGGAAAATAGATTTTGATTATGAAAATAGATATTGTGATTATGTAGCATAATTTATATTTATTTCAACCATCTAAATCTATATTATAAATATTTTTGCTTAAACCTTAATATTCTTAGTATAATAAGATAAAAAGGCATAATTTTAAAATATAAATCAACATAATATTATGACTAGTCAAATCTCCTTTGATACCTCCTAATGTAGATGTTACCGGATAATATTTTTGAAATTTTCTTTATGATCTAAAAATTATTTATTATTTTAATTATTATTGTTAACAGTAGGTAATAAGTAATAACCAATGTGTACAAACACGATTCTGCAGAGTTGAGGCCTATATTACTGTCATAAATAGGCTCGTATATTACCTAACTATTAGCTTACGATAAATCTAATCTTTAGAGAATTCCATTGTGAATAGTTAAGTTTAAGGTTTAAGTATAATAATATAATATACTTATTTAAAAGTTAATTAAAACTTGAAATTTAAAAAAAATTATGCATTTTTAACATTATTACGTTTCTTCAAGAACAAATTACTTCTAAAGAACATTATATTACATTTTAAAAACATAATTAAACAACTTTTTAATTTAATACATTTTATCTACAAAATGATTTGCAAAATGTTTGTGTTTATTCATTTTATCAAAATTTAAATTATTCTAAAAATAAATTATGTAGGACTTTTTATTTTTAATAAAACATGAACATTTTTATCAAAACTTAAAATATTAACTACATTTCAAATGGCTATAAATAGTTTAAAATTAGTGATCATTTGAATAAATTCAAGATAGATGATTTAACTTTAAGTAGTAGTAGAATATTTCAAATTCTCTAAAATAATATTTTTGAATAATAACAATAAAATTTTATACGTTTGAACATCTAATATCGTCCAATCTTAACTTCAAATAAGTTTTTTATCATAAACTTTTCATTTTGAGTAAAAAGATATTTATAAGAAATTTTCTATCACATTTTTAAACCTATAATTTTTTATTAAAATATAATTAGCATTACGCTATGTATTATCTTTTTGAATTGATTTGTACTAAGAAAACTAATATTAAAGTCACTATGCCATCATGCTTTCAATATTTTGTACTAAAAATAGAAATGTATCACATATAGGAAAAACATGAAAAACTCCAAAACTTTCAAATATCACAAAAATAAATTATTTTAAAAATTATATTTGGTTTAGTAAATGTTAATATAAATACTTGGTAGACAATTCAAGTCTATAAGTATAGTTGCCAGTTACCTAATTTTGAAATTTAAATAATTCTAACTAAACAAAAAAATAAATGTTGAATCGGAAACTGATGCTGCGTATTTTTTTACTAATTTTGTTTTTTCTTTTAAAAGTACTAAAAGTTTTTTTATTGATCTATCCAGACTCTCTCAAAGTCCCTAAAGAAGAAAATTGCTACCAATTACCACCCTCAAGTTAAAAGAAAATAACGTATTTGTGATGACATTATTGTAATACAAAACTTTCAATAAATATCTAAAAATACAACATCCTTATACTTTATTTACCACATTTATCATACTAGCTGGTTTGTTTCCGTAGTTTCATAAGATACAATGTATATTATTTATATTGTATGTTTAATGTTTGTAATATTCAATACGTATTCGCATTCCAACACGTAATTTACTAAGTAGTCATTCAATTTTAGCTTATTAAATATGTACTGGTAATATGATATTACTGATATATATAAAAAAATTAGTTGATAAAGTCTAAGTTTCATAGAAGCTTGGCGTTAAATGGTTTTTAGAATGTTAAGTACACAATATAACTGCGAGTATAATACATATAATCAAACAAAATAAATATGAGTTAGCAAAATATATAAACATTTTTATTAGATATTTAATTATTTTTTACATTAGCTAAGTACCTATGCGTTAATTTTTATTTTTCCACCATATATTCATTAAGTATAAATATTTGTATGATATTTGATTAGGTAGTTACCTACTGATTATCAACTAAACATATTATACTAATATTATTTACAGATATCCATATCAAGTTTGATATAGCGTAGCCACGTAAGAATATAAATAAATGCTTTTAATTATATTATAGTTTAATAAGAATTTTATACTTAAATAAATAATTAAAATAACTGTATTATTTTGCAGATCTACAGTTCAATGACAGAAATGTAACAATGAGGACGGAAATGTCTTATCAATATTTGAACTAGTCCGGGCTGAAAAAAAAGAACATAATATTCATCATAAAGCTACGTATATTTTCTACGCTTATAATAATTTATATGCATGTATATTATGAAAAATTGTAACAAACTCAAATCTTGCTTTTTAAGTTTTAACATAAAGTCACAAACACACATTTTATTCACAATACGTTGTCAAATGACCAATGAAGTATTTAGAGTTTGAAAAATATGTTTTGCATATTTGATATTATTGAAATTAATCGATTACATATTTTATAAATAAAGAACGAAGTTAGTGTTCTTATAAAATTATATTATAAGGTACCTATTTTGTATTACTCTTATAGATTAAAGTTTTCTTCTACAATCAAATGGCATACTTACCTATGAGTTAACCTATTTTTAATAATCCTGTATTATATCTATAAGTAAGACTTGGTGTCCGAGCAATAATAAACCTTTAACTCTCGTTATAAAACGAACTGCGATGATAAAAACCTTATAAATATTCTATATTATACACCTATTTCGTATTAACATTTTCATAAGCAATCATTATTTATTTTTGAAATTTTCTGTTTATCTATATCCAATAAACAATTTTTAACAGTTTAATAATAAGAATTGCTATGAATTATTGTTGTAGCTATATAATAATAAAATATTATGTGTGCACACATATACCTAATTGTTTGATAATTATGTAAATGTATACACAATACTATATTATGCATATTGCATATAATATAGAATGAGTTTATAATTAACATTAATTAGTAATCACCTATTCAAAGACAGGAAGATTGTAAAAATCAGGTTTGTTCTTAATACTTACATGAATGACTTTATAAGAGTATAGAATCAATTTAAACATAAATATTCAAATTTTGTCAGTTTTGTGACTTAAACCTATCATTTTCTCAATTGACTTGTATCTTATTCTATTAGATTTAGACTTAAGTAATTAAGTGTAATTTTATTAATACAACTGCGTCCATGCATTTTACAAGCATTATTATAACTTAAGAGTTATAATTTTATTTCACAAAATCTACCTTAGATACAATTGTCTATTATATTTTATAGTGTATAGCTAGTTATAAATAAATGTATACTGTAGATACATTTTAGATTTAAGGACATAAGGTGGAGTTTTCAAAATAAAATTATAACTAGACTTTCTTATAAAATATATTGGAGTACATATAGGAATGCCTGCATTTAAAATCTGATGTTGATCGATTCACCCCAAAAGTAATATTAGCTTCAATAGTTCTATGGTTGTGTGCACTTCGTAAAAAGTGGTATTTTACAATAATATTATAGACGTCTGTCACCCGCCATCGATTGAAGTAAAATAATAAATTGTTCTTCCAACGTATGCCTACAGTGGGATCGATTTAAAAGCAGCTACCTATACAATACCAGTGTGTTGCAGAGTATTTCCAACTACAGCCTTATTTGCAGTCCATCCGATCGTCGAACTACCAAGACTTAAACTATCAAGAGAGCTATCCGTCGACAGTATAATTTTTAACTACACTGTCATGGAGTTGCTCTCTTTATGGATAAGTCTACAATCATTTACATTTTCAACTGCGTTAGTCTAAAATATTTACAATTTAGCTACAACTTTAAAAACTACCATTATTTATTATTGTATAAGTTTTTAGTACTAACAGGTCACAGGTGTATATTTTTCAATCTATTGTATCAATAATAGTATTCAAACAGTTAAAAAAAAGGCAATTCGTAAAAAAGTTTAGGTATTAGTAAAATTCATTATTTATCAAAGATACAGTGAGTTAAATAAAAATTATGTTAGGTTTGTTTTTAAATTCCACATTAGAGATTTAATTCAATAGATAATAGTTGAAAAGTTAGTTAACTATTTTCTAATGAGAGTACCTATAAAGGTACTGCAAAAGTGGCACATCAAAGTGAATAGTATGTATCTTGACGGTCAAAATTCGACCTAACTGTTGTTTTATATAGTATGACTAGTATGTATTGTAATAAAAATAAATTTAAAAACATTTGTATTTTTTTTTATTTTTTTTAAGTGTTGACTTTTAATTATATGATTACAGGAAACAATTATAGAATTATATACTTTTATAAAAAACTTATTGACGTCAACAACTTTAATTACTAAAAACATTCATTTTTATTTTTATGATTACAATATACTATAATTTAATTTTAGTAATAAATAAACACCTTATTCGAAATTGAAGTGCATAAAATATTTTAATTATTGATGAAAAGTACTTTGCCATAAAGTGATGTTATTAATTAATTATTTACGATGAACTATCTTTTGATGACTTTTTTTAACTAATCGTCCTTAATTTACTAACAATATTTTATGCATTAAATCAGATAGTCTTTGTGAATGTAAATTTATTGTTATGTCCATACATTATTTTATATATTATGTTTTTATATTTATATTATTATAATTATATAATACTCTTGTGTTTGTAAATAGGTAAGTTTATATTCCTGCCAGTTAATGATTTTAATTTTCAACCACAATCTCCCGAACAAGTTTAAATTTGTAAGCATATCCTTCTTACATACTTAGAAGTTACATTTACATAGTATCATATATATGTGAATGTAACTATTAATCGAGATTTTTTAACTGTATAATTTAATACTATTCATTATACTAGTTATTTATAATAAAGTAAAAAGTTTACAATTATAAATTAATATATCGTAGTAATATAATAATATGTTAAACGTAATATTATGCTGTATGATATTATAATATGTTTAAAACACCATAATATTATAATTTGGATAATGTACCAATGTCCACATGGACAAATACAATTATGCCAAGAACCAAAATATTTATAAATATATTTTATATAATTTGATTAATTTTAATAAACACTTAGGTATCAAAAAATTAAAATATATAACAATAGTAAGTAAATTTTGATTTCATAAATAAGAAGCAAGCCGAATCTGACTATGATGAGAGCCGCAATTTGGCCACCAACGCTATATAATATAATACAGTATATTTCTAAATTCTTATAATTATTTCACGACATTTCGACACAAATAGGTTTAAATTATTATTTTTAATTGGTACATACCTACTCGTTTAACGCCATTGTTGAATAATTAATATACCTATTTTGAGTATTTTGACATGTTATATAGTGCTCACAGTATTCTAATTTACTTTAATTGTATTTGATATGTATACAATGGAGACAATATTGTATGTACTTAGGAACCAATACATACCATATAGGTTAAGTTTTTCTAGAGTATAGAAACAGGTGATAGCGTCAGTGCGTGTATTCCAGAGTCATATAGTCGGGGTTCGTTGATGTGGAATAATATACTATAAATGAGTGAGTGAAATGACACATTTATTGTCGGCAAAATGTTCAACGATGGATTTAGAGGATATACAAATATTACATATATATAGGCAACAAAATGTTATCGGACTTGTTTATAAAACCAATTATATTATTGAAGTATATAATATTAATGTCGATAAAAATATATGATAGGAAAGTTATATTATATACGATATACGTCATATATATTATATATACATATATTAAGTATACAATATTATATTTTTTTTTAACAATGGACCAGTTTTTATTGTTTTTAATTTTGAGAACAAATACTATTTTCACTTTAAATGAGAAAAATTCAAGTTTCTATAACTTTTTGGAGCAGTAAAAGTGCTTCGATTTTTAAACTCAGTCCCGTTTCTGATAGGAGAGTGAATCTAGTTAATTTATTTATTTTAATATATTTTTATTAATCTAGTACTTTGGGGGGGTCAAAAGTAAAAAATTTATAATAGTTTTCCAATAGTAAAAATCGAGAAAAACAAAAAAAATAAAGCGGGTTAGTGGGTACTGCTCTGCTGTACATTTGGTGCCGTGTGGATCACTATCATATATTATAGGAGGGTTAAATTTGAATCCAATGATGATTATCATTGTATACAAAAAACGATTCTGAACGAAGATGATTTGTCAGCCTAGGATATAATTTTCAGTGGTTGGTAAAAAAGGT